>CAIGRF010091770.1:8460-19158 GCA_903798235.1 Fraxinus ornus
AGGCGTACACTAGAAGCAACCCATCTAATCTCAAAAGTCAAAAGTCCAAGCAAAATATCTCCTAGGTATTAGATCTCCACCATTGATTAAATCAAGGGCTGCAAATGAGCCAAAGAAGAGGCACAAAATCCGGGTCATTAGTCCAACATGTGAGAACCACTGGAGCCCACAAGAACATATGTTGAGCACTTTTCAATAACATCCGAGTTTTATCTGAAAGTTTCGCATGTGAATATATATTGCATAAGAATGACAGGGAAACTTACTTTTGTCTCTTTATGATTTTGATGCAGTTCAAATGCGCCGGTCGAATTTACAATCCGTAAGTCCATTATATGACATTTTTTGACATATGAAAATCAGTCTGGCTGTGTAAATTTTCTGGTTATCTCCAATTTGACTGTTAGAATGACTTCCATCCTTTTTACTTGCTGCTTTGCTTTATAGAAGTAAAGGAATATGTGCGACAAAAGAGACAGAAAGATTGTTGAAAGAAATTCTTCAAAAAACTTTTGACGTCATTTGCATTCTACTTGTCATGTGTCTTTCGCTCTTTCTCTACAGATGGACTCTGGCCTGACTACAATGATGGTACTTGGCCTGCATGTTGTGCTGGTCACAGTTTTGATGAGAAAGAGGTAGTTTACTCTTGCACTTTAGTCTCTGGACAGATGCTTTAGATTTTAGAACCCCTATGTACTCACTCAGTGGTATATCTGCATGACTGTTGAAAATTGTTGGTGACTTTCAAACATGTCAATATATCTGGCATGAAGATATCCACTAATAGATTAGGAGTTTTTGGTAGAGAAGACTCACTTGGATCACTGTTAAATACATCTGCAAAAAGATGAGTCCAAATAGATACTGGATTCAGTTATGAGGGCAATCCTTTTTTATAAGGATCTAGGAATTAGTTTACATTGACCAACTAAAAAAATACATATTTATATATTAAGACTATTTTCAGTTAGATTGAAATGATCTGTGTAAATTAATTATTTTACTTAGATGGAATATCAGCGAGATGCGACCAAGTTTTTATTTTGTTCAGTTATTGTGGTTCTTTATTACTAGATTCTAAATTAGTGCGTTTTTCCTCTTTCTAGGCCATTTATTTATTACATATCCAACATTTTCTTCAATCAAAATTAGTTCTCTTATTCAGACAAGAAAAACACTTTCTAAAGCCTATGGTTATTTCCTAAGCAGATACTATTGCTTTGTTTGTTTTATTCTGTCCAATACCAAATTACTGGCTGCAGATCTCGACATTGCTTGATGCTCTGAACAAGTACTGGCCATCCTTCAGTTGTAGTTCTGTATCAAACTGCCATGGTGGAAAAGGATTATTTTGGGCACATGAGGTGGTTTTTTATTGGCTGCTTGTTCATTAGATTTGGTGATTTCATTACTTGAACTAATTATTGCTCCCTTTGTTCATTTCATATTGGAACTGGGGGATGACCTGAGACAGTGGGGTAATCATCTTTGCTTTGTGTGAATTCTACTGTAGTTTTATCCTTTCGATTTATGATCTGCTCAATGAAGCTTATTACTTATATATCTCTAGTTTAGTTGAAAATGATGCTCTGTATGTAACAAAGCATTTAAATTGATTCTTAGTACTTCATTCAATATCAATGAGTAATCAAAAATTGCTTGGGGCTGTGGCTTTTCTATATGATTTGAGACTCCAGCACTGTTTTTATTAGACTGTTATATAGTTGTGCTATCTCTGTCTCTGTCTCTGTCTCTGTCTCTGTCTCCCCCCTCTCCTCTTCTGCATCTCCCCAACCCAAAAGCCCCTAGAAAAGAAAGAGGTTAAATACTGCATATCTGGCAAAGGTTAAATTATAATTTGAACTGGTCAAACATAATTTTTATCTACACAACCCCATAGGATCCACGACTACTACTTACTTATTATCCATACATTTTGCAAGACATACAACTTATAATCACTTAAATTCTAATTTAAGCACTCCCAAGCATGCTCTATATTAAGGTGGAAATCTGAATGGGCGAATAAGTTTATTTATGTTGCAGATTGGCATGCTTACTCTCTCTTTCTTCCTAGGAGATGTGATCTACAAAGAAGTATGACATTTATTTTTTTACAAATAGCTTGAGGTGTTGATGGATAACATGCTTGGATGTATAGTAGTGCATATAAATGCTGCTTGTCTCAATATCATCAAACTAGCTTTGTATTCTAGCTGACCGTCTAGTTAGCATATTTCACATCATTAAACCTGGCCTTAAATTGCATCACCCTGCTCCCTTCTCTTTTTATTGCATTAGTGCATAAAGCTACATGTACGTTGATATTATTATTTTCTGCTCTTCAGCTCTTCTGTCTCGAGGAACAATTCTAAATGGACAAGTGTGGCTGTTTTGAATATTCATATACTGTATAACCTGTAAAAACTAATAAGGTTGGGACTGGGAAATTTTATTATATAATAGAGGTTATTAATTTATAGAGGATTAATTTAACCCGTTATTCCAAGTTGGGATTGGAAAATCTTATTATACATTAGAAGTTATACTGTAGATATTTCAGAAGCCGAGTTGACATGTTCAGATTAGACGAACACTTCATTCACTTGATAAGAATCTGATTCATTAATTCTAATTTTTGTGTTCTCTCTGTGCAGAAAAACATGGAACTTGTTCCTCTTCAGTTACCAAAGATGAATACAGCTATTTCTTGACGACGCTTAATCTTTATTTCAAATATAATGTTACGGTAATATTGCATTTTATATTGGATTGAGCTGATAGAAGAGAAATTCGAACTTACTGTCTAGCTTCTATGTTTTTCCCACTTTCATTCTTCGTGTATGTTTCGTAAATGGTTGTAGTTGCCTCATACAGGCTTCTCGAGCCTTTATGTGTTATTTTGATACGAGTGTCGAGTACATCATTTGACTCGGTCCAAAGGGAAGTTATGACTTCCATTTTCAGGAAAGAAATGCGTTTGTTGGTGCTATATTTACTGAACTGCCCGTGACTACATGCTCAATATTCGACAGGATGAACTTCTCATATACGATTTTCCTTCCTTTCCAATGAAGAGGAGCAATTATGGGCTAAGATTCAACGAAATGAACTTTTCCTATACGGTTTTCCTTGCTTTTAGATGAAGAGGAGCAGTTAAGGGCTTCCTGTGGGTCATCTATTTTAATTGTACTCTCTCATGAGTTGCCTTTTGATGCCTGTATGCATTAACTGGCATGATCAAACATTTTTGCCTTACCTATTGATTAGACAGGAACTCGGCGATATTAAGGCTATTTGGCGTTGCTTAATTCAGAACGCTAAATTTATTATGAGAGGAGAACCAAGTGATGGAAAATGTTTCAGGGATCTGAGTTTGTGCTACTTATAGTTGGCATATTTTACTCATAATTTGCTAGTGGTCATGCAGTATTGAGCTGTCTAGATATATATGTAGAGAGTCGAGACCATTTATGCCTGTTTGCTAGTATAATTGTTAGCCAAGATTGATAACTTGCGGAAAAGACCAAGGAAGATAACTTTTAAAGGACTCCAGGATATATGTTGAGAGTCTTGAGAGTCCATTTATGCAGGTTTGCTAAAATAATTGTTAGCCAAGATTGTTAACTTGTGGAAAAGACCAGGTAAGATAACATTTAAGTGAGAACTCCTATGAAAGTTCACAGGGAGGGTTGTTGGCATATTTCCGTTATATGATACAAATTGATGTTTTGGAAATGGGGCAGGGCAATGCAATACCATTTCTAGTTTGGATGACACTGAGGATATTGATTTCCCAAGGATTCTCTCACAGGACATAGGGCTAACATATGTAAAACCCCATATTTATCTGAGACATTGACTGATGTTACAGTATAAATTTCTCTTCTTCTCAAATGAGTATTATTGTTAATCTTTTAGGTTTATTTAATTATAAACCTTTTTAAGTTTGATATTAGTTGGTAATTCGATTTCTTTTCCTGAACTTTCGGGTCAACTGTAATGGATTTAACATCATGCAGGAAGCTCTGCAAGAAGCTGGATATGTAGCATCAAATACTGAAAAGTATCCTGTAGGAGGCATTATTTCTGCCATTCAGACTGCTTTCCATGCAACTCCAGAACTTCAATGCAAAGGTGATGCTGTGGAGGAACTTCGGTTATGCTTCTATAAGGATTTCAAGGTCAGATTCCATCCTATTTTCATATTTATGTTTAGTAAATGTTCCCTCAATTTCTACATCTCTGAAAAATCACAAATGGCAATTCATGATATTTAAAGCTGCTGATGTTTTCACCCAATTGTCTGTTGGAGTTAGCAGCAGTTTGTTCTTTTAATTCTTGTTTTTTGATGAATCAATAGCTCAACATTTTTCCTTAGTCCCCATCCTCTTTTTGCTCAAGTTTTGGATGATACTACCATATTTGATGCCTTGTATGGTAATTGGTATATAATCTGACTTGGAGAATTTTGCATTTCATATTTCCAGATGAAACAGTCCCTGAAAGCCTCTGATCAGTTTTACTTATATTTATATGGGTATTTACATTTTGTTTTACCCTGCTAATTGATATTAGTCTCTATTCTGAAAATAGAACTTTCTTGCAGCCTCGAGACTGTGCTGCTGATTCCAACCGCCAAAGCAACATGGTTTATTCGAAAAGCTCTTGTCCCAAATATGTCAGCTTGCCAGCCCATGTGTCATCGAGTGAGTTTCTTTTCCCTTTAAAAAGTTACAGCTATTGCAGACATTGTAAGAATTGATAGTCCACCTGAGAACGGCAATTACACTCAGTCTCAAACAAGTTGCCTCTACCAGGCAAGCTTTGGATGCTGTTTTCTAGAAGTTTCATTAGGTTTATGATATATTTATTTATGGTGGAAGACCAACGTTGGTAATAATTGGATAGTATATATCTCCTCTCTGGATGGATGAGATGTTAAATGTGAAGTGCAATTAGATTTACAGCTAGTAATTGACCATTGTTTCTGAAGAAAAGATTGATTCGGATCCACTTACTCCAGCTTTTCTAGTTCAAGATGGTGCTATGCCTTTTCATGCATCAATTGAAGTCGGAAATAACACTTTGTATTCTAATTGCAGGGCTTGAGAACACTGGAACTGAAGTTTCCTCTACTCTAAAGTCATCTATTTGAAGGGCAATGCAGACAACATTGTTCCATTCATGGCTCCTTGATGCCAGAAGGACGCTCAAAATTATTGGTTGTACGTGCCTGGGCCCGACTGATGTGTGTTGAGCACCTGCAAGTACATTTGTGTTGTAAACTTTTGTAACTTGTGCAAAAAATTAACTTTTGCACTTTCCAATAATTTGAGACAAACATGTATCTTATCTTTACGCCGTGCCGTGTTTAGCTATGCTTGGAGTCAGTACGATGATCTGCACGACTTGTGCAACAATGTGGATGTCGTTTTGGCATCCACATAAGAGCTTCATTAACATTGGTTCAGCGCCCAACTCGCTTCAATCATGATTTATGGACGCAAAATCTTAGATGTCAACTATATTTACTGCAATAGAAAACCAGCAGAACTGGTTCTTTGGAAGCTCCAATTTGCCATTTTTTCGTATTTACTTTTTGTTTTTCTCAATAGTAATTCTTGTTGGCCACTTCCCAGTTGTTATACAGATCAACAACTTGAGTTTCTGAACAGAGTTTGGGATGCAGCCACGTGAATAGTATGGGTGTGCACTTCAATTTATACTCGCAGACCTACGGTGGTGTTCGACATTTTTTATCGTGGGGGTCAAAAACTAAGTTATATTTTTTTTTTCAAACAACATAATACTAATGAAAATAATTCAATACATTACTACAAACATTTTCTGTAATGGGTTTCGTGGCTTAAGAGAAGTTGGGAGGCAGAAAGTGGAAGGAAAAAAGTCGTACGGACTAGTAGAAAAGTGAAAAAAAAAATTTAAATTTTTTTAAAAAAACTGTGGTATCATTTGACCTCACATAACCCCATTTAAATTGCCGCTTGTGTTGCAGACCTATGCCCTGGAACTAATCCTTGGGGTTAGATTATTAAGCCCATCTTTAGGACTTCTTGATAGTTTGAAACTCTTCAGGATGTGTAGAGTGATGAGCAATAGCCTCGTTAAGCAAAATGCTGAACTGGAAATTATGCCTCCTTAATTTTTGTAGCTTCTGTTGTTGGTTGTATCACCTAAACCGATGATTATCACCAGATGATAAATAGAATTATTCAATGCACGACAATCTGGATATAGTGCTCAGTCTCTGGAGTAATTGTTTTAGTTTTGAATTGTACTTCAATTCCAGTCTTTTACATTCAGTACAACACAGAAATACAAAATCAGATCCATAAAAATGCACCATCACTTTTCACCAGCATATCACTGTTTCTTCATCATCCACTGCAATTCATATTCCATGCAAGGCAATCAAAGCAGAATTCTTTCAGGTACTCGCAAAGCTGCTTAGATAGATACTTGACACACCTGCTCAGATTTTACACCAGCTACAAGTCGGATTACTCATTTTAGTAAGGCAGATTTCATCAACTATTTCCAACCGGTGGTGGAAAAGAAACCACAGAGTAGCATCAGTTTCTATCCGGCAAATCTTGAAAAAGTTTCATCAAGTGCATGGCAGGGGTTAAAAGTTACTGTTTTTCCCTGTTCAACAATTTTGACCTGAAGTCGAAGTGAAAGGTCAAGCAACATCTCTCCATTTGGCAAAAATCCACTTCAACCACAGAAAGAAGCAATGCTTTGACAGGTGTTCTGGCAGGTCTACCTACATTACAGCATAATGATCCAAAATTAGTGATATAAGATGGCCTGCAATGTACTTGTGCACTTGTCTGTGGCAGAGAGCGAGAGAGATGCAATAAAAAGGGGAAAGGAAACCAGGGATAAAGCATGAATGACATGCAAAACAAACTGAAGCTCAAGAATATAATTGACACTGTAAAACTTTACATGACACTATCAGAACAACTTCAATACAAAATCACGAGCTCACAAAGAAAATTAGAAATGACATGAAACTGTGAGACTAGTTACAGCATATGCACAACTTCAAATCGAACAATAGTCGTAAGTGGGCTTCAGTTGCCATATAAATGATTGAGTAGTCTACATTATTTTGGAGCAACCAACAAGAGAAAGAGTTCTGGTACTTCATACTGACGAAAGTGAAATGAAACGCTTGGTAAAATTTTTGAAGCTACACAATTTCAAATCGAACAATTGTCGTAAGTGGGCTTCAGTTGCCATATACATAATGAGTAGTCTACATTATTTTGGAAGAACCAACAAGAGAAAAGAATTCTGGCACTTCATACTGACAAAAGTGAAATGAAGCACTTGGTAAAATTTTTGAAGCTAGATATGGTTTCAAAAATTCAAATGTTCTTGAGAAACTAATCCTTCACATAAGAAACTAGTCATAAAAGATTCCATAAATGGTGATTTTATGCATTTCTTCACTTTCTATTTTCGAGGTATGCCTAAAAAGCAAAGTTTTTGACAATATTTATGAGTATTCGAGCATATTGATACCTCAAGTTTCTAAACCCTATACCTAAATTCATACAGCCAAGAGATGGCAAAAAATTATGCGATACCAGCAACAAGGCAGGCATAAATTACTTCTAAATGAAGGCTGTCAAACTTACACTGCTCCAGGTAGTAGAATAGCCATCAGTAGATAGCAGCCAATCACCAGCCTTAGATTGTAAATCCAGCCTGTTATTTGACAAATCAAAATCTCTTAACTCATTTTCTTCACTTTCGTCTGGGTCAAAACTTCTCCTCCTTTTCTTCTTATGCTTTCTTTTCTTTTTAGACTTGAATCTCTTTGAAGACCTTTCATCTGAATCAGAACCACAATCTTCTGAAATTTCATATTGTAACAATGTATACTTGTTGGACTTGTGAAACCTTATCCCATTATTGATAAATAAAGATTCCCAGGATTCAGGAGAATCAAATTCCTCTGACAGCCTAAAATGAATAGCCCAAGACTGCAGGCCTAACAATTTTATAGCTTCTATTGTTTTCCTGTTAAAGCATTCTTTCATGATCGGTGTCAAATCATTGGCACTGCCTGATTCACAAAGATGAAAAACTAATTTGTTTATCTTTTCCTTTATTCCCTCACTGCCTTCCTCTCGCACAAAACGCAGGAGCTGCCGACCTTGAGTAGTCACTGCATTCAGTAGAAGTAGCTGATTGATAGTCCAATCAGCAGTGCAGTTTGAAAGTATAATCTCAAGCCACTGAGATGCATTACCATACTCAATGGATTCTGACCTTGGATTAAGATGTTTACTGATCATATCTAGGAAAAGATGCAACTCCTGCTCGTTAAGAATGATAAGAAGGTGACGACATAAAAATGAAAAAGATTCCTCAGTGAGGAACTCATCTATAACTTCCCATATTTCTTCCAAGTCCTCTTTATACATCAAGTCAACAAACAAATTGACAAAGAATTTTGTATCAATATCCAAAATCTCACCGTCCTTTAACGACTCTGAAAACTCACGTGATGACCAAAATTCAGGCACGTATTCAAGAAAATTCTCTACTGTCCGTTGGACATCCAGATCAAGGAAGTACTGGGGCTTTGTGGCAACCATTGCAGGTGACTGCCCATGTTTTCCTTTCCACTCAAGTTCCTCCCAACAAAGGTCCCGATTCACAAAGGAAAATTGGGAAAGTGCCTTAGCCCCTTTTCCATGCTCCAAACCACCGCTGCCAGAAAAATTAGAGAACCACTGCAAGATACGAACTGGGTTTCCTGGATTAACTACCAATTCATCAATTCAAAAATAGTGGACAACTTTCAAATGCGGAAAAGCAATCTTTCACAAAGTAAACAATAATTTGCCATGGGTAACTAGATAATTGGCAAGCTAAACCATGACCGTGAATATATAAGAATCTTGTTGAGATATCTTTTGAACCATATATAAGCTAGATATTATCTCCAAGAGTTGAGAAGCTTTACAGATCAGTCTAGAAAACTATATATTGAAACAAGGTAGGATTTTTAATCATTTTATTATGTTAAAGCTATACAAATAAATAAAACTGCACAATAAACACCAGAATTATATTTATTGAACTTTCTGTTTCTGCTTGTAACTGAAATTGAAGCACATATAAAACATGAAGCTAAACATTAATCTTAATAAATTGGGAACAGGCTATATCAATCCTTTTCCATCACTCGTTTATCAAAAGCTACCTCTTTTTGTCTAAATTTGAAGTAGTGATTTCTGATAATCAAATAATAATATCATCAACAAGCAAATGAGATATATATCAATCCATGTAACAATGATAATTTTTCTTTTGGGTGGTTTAAATACTACACGTAAATCGCGTTACAAGATGCACATTCAATTATTCATTAATCAGTGAGATCTGATTCCAAAATCAAGGACCAGTTAATCCCATAAGAGAACAAATGTTTACATGAAAGTATATCAAGGATACCAACCCACTAATTTTTACTACTCTACAAAGAACTGAATCTGCAAGTACTTTATTCAAAGGCAGATTGAATTTTCAGCTTGAGATGTTACTTGCCTCTGAAGAAATCCTGTAACGTGTAACTTTTCTTGGCTATGATAGGTCCCACCTTTTGTGGCTGCTTATCGAATATCAACTGCAGAAGTTGTGCTGCTAAGTGTTGCTTTGTTGGCTTGGATGTCAGTAAGCTCAAAAATAGTTCATGTTGGCGGTGCGGGCTAATAGAACTTATTCCCGAAAGAGTGTTGCAAAGCCAGAGCCGAGCTTCTGATCGGCCACCTGAAGACAGCAGTGACTGGATAACTGATTCCAACTCACTCAGAAGAGATTTTCTCTGCTTAGCAGATTCATCATTAGCATTGCAATCGATCCATTTCGGCTCAGAGAGAAACAACTGAAGCATCGTGTATCTGAAATTTAAATGATTTTCACTGAAACACATCAGCCCACATATCGTAATAGTTCCAAAGTTCATGCCTACATTCAATGATGACTAATTGAAATACGAGTATTCAACAACACATACAAAAACACGAATTCTTTAGCATTCCACAGGCCAAAACCATATAAAAACAGATATCATGCTTGAGAATTTCAAGAGCTCAACTCTTAATTACAATCATAAACAAACAAAAAAACAGCTAAACACTAAGTTTCTAACCTCCACGATAATTCGAAACCACTGAACCAACTGCGCCTACGAGTTTATTTACCAATTGAGCAGGAAAGAAAAACAAGTATGCAGAAGAAAAAATTCTTAAAAATTCATTTGGAAACCCTATAGCTCAACCTTAACTAAACTGAGGGTAATCTAGTAAGAATCTAAAGCATGTATGTATGCTAGAAAACAAAAATTGAGGAAAACTTATTTGTACCTAATATTGGAGGGAGAATCTTCTCTACAATTTGCAGGTCGCAAGTCTTGTACCGGACAGTCGCTGGTTCTTGCGCAAGAACGTGTTTGTTTACAAGTAATTTTTTAGAACTTTTCTTTTTTAATGGGTGAATCTCATTATATTAGAACCCTGTTCGGTACACATTAAAATTTTCATTTTCATTTTTCTACTCATTTTCAACCACACATTTTTCAATAAAATAATATTTTCTATCACATCAATAAATTTTCCTTCTTTTTCAACCATACATTTTCTATCAATCTAC
>CAIGRF010091818.1:0-12112 GCA_903798235.1 Fraxinus ornus
TTACTAGGAGTGGAGTTAAGCAAATATAAATCTTCCAACTTTTTTCAAAGTTCTATGGTAGAATCAAATTTTCCAACTTTTCTCTAATCAGTGTCAGATATGTGTAAAATAATTGAAGTGTATGTAACTTCATCATATTTTCTTTTTGTGCTTCTGTCAAATTTGTAGGACATTTGCCATCTATGGCCTTTGAAATTTTTTGTTGAATTCAAATCCCCTTCATCTTTTGTTGCTAAAAGTTATGCAGCTCGAGCCTAACAATACCTAGAAGGGGGTAAATATGTATATTATGGGGAATTAAAAATATTAATAAGTCACCAGTTGTTATCTCTAGATGGTTAAACAATCATGTCAGTTTAATCCTATGTTTCAATACTGCAAATTGTATAAAAAATAAATAAAGCAGTAAATCAACACACGGTATGATCACGGAGAAACCCAACTGGAAAAGATTTCGAGCACTTTGCCGGTCAACAATCAACTATAAACGATTTGTAACTTATAGTCTATCAGCTTAGACGACGATATGTACTATATGATCTACTGACTACAATTCCAATAGCTTTCTTAGATTTTGTGCTCCTACACCACTCCCAGCTGCAGTTTCCATAACTCTCCTGGATTCTGCCTTCCTACAGCAACTCTTAGCTTTGTGAAATCGTTTATCTCCTATGGATCCACAAGAACATCGAGTTCTTCAACGAATGTAACCCCAGTCAACTTCCATCGATCTTCAACAATTCTGACAGATGTGAATGAAAGAACAGTTTGGTATTTGGATTATGAGATCAATATGTTTCTTACCAAAACAAACTCACAAGATGAAGGTTGAAAGTAGGAATATGATTGTATTTTCTCATATGAAGTTCTCTCAATGATCAACCTTACAATTTGCGTTCAGATGTGTTTTGATATTTATAGGTAGGTCAGAAAAATAATGGGTCAGGAAAAAAGCCGTTAAATCGCAAAATAAAATTTTTTTGGACATCACTATCGCTCGAGCGAGAGCTCAGCGACAGTCGAACGATAGATGTCACTCGAGCTAAGGCAAGGTGACATCCAAGCGTTGGAGGTTCTATTTTTGACGCTCGAGTCAATCCATGGTAACAGTTAAGCGAAAATCCGCGCCCTATTTTCCTTCTTTTACCCTACTCGAACCTTCGACATAATAAACCTATTTTCACATAATTGCACATTACTCCTTGACTTTTTACGACATTTACAATTCAGCTCCTTCTGTTTACAGAATCGCCAATAACATATTTAAAACCTAACAAGCTCCACATTTGGCATTCTGTGAAAAACTACTGACTAAAGTCAAGGCAATAATCAAAAATAATTTACAGACTCAAACACCTATGACATAACTAACTAACTTGAATGAATTCTGCATTCTAATCGGTACCTGTTTCCTGAAATAGAAAACTCAACACCCAGTATGAAATGTATGGAAAACAGTATAAGTAAAGCAGTTCAAACAGTTTATAGAATATAGGCAATCTAGAAACATATGGTGTTATTCAGTTTAAATCATGCATGCTAAATCAAGACATAGTACCAATACAACCCAACATACCAAGAAGATACATTGATACTACTAAAACATCAAACTTAATTTAGCAGAACTGAATATTTTATATCATCAACCTCAAAATCATCATCATCGTCCCAATGATGGCGAATCCATCAAAGCCCACGCTGAACATATCCAACATCACCCCGAAGCGTAGTAAACTCGGTAGTGTGTCGATCAACTGTGGCAATCAGCCGGGTAATCTTCGTCATCATACTAGCCTGCTACTCGATTAGCACAGTCATTTGATCTATAAGTGTAATGGATGGGTCAATGGGCACAGAAGGAATATCAACGGGTGGAGGAGTAGGCTCAGTGAGAGAAGACATAGATGTAGATGAAGATGGAATATCAGATGGTGGATGAGCCGAGGAAAACGTAGGTAAATCTGAGGGATCAAAAGATATAAGGTCAGCTATAGGATCAACTGGTACAGTCGGGTAAACAGGTTATATTAGTTCAGAAGAAGCATGAGACCTACTCTGAGCAAAAGTAGTATGGCCAATCGGCTGAGAAACACTCCGAGGAACCCCATCTGGAAAACTAACGCCTAAGGTGCCGATAGATAAGACAGGCATATGGAAGTCCCACCCGAGTCCCCGTGACCCTGAAAGCCTAAAGAATTTGTTGGCAAATAAAAGCGGGAAGATCAATCGAAGCGCAATGCAGCAAAGTGTATAAAAATTGCACCCTCTATAAGCAAAAGAGAGGTATACTACACTGGCCATAGATTTGTGCACACAATGCCCAACAAAATCTGTCGGTCAGTGGGAAGAGAACCGATGTGCTTCGCACCAGGACCACTTTCCAACGGTATGTTAAACATCGTGGAACGGACTAGAGAGTCCGATGTGAGTATCTCAACAGCCATATAAGGAAATAACGAGTGAAAAACCCTAGAAATGTGAACAAGACCCGATATGATGTCGAGAGTGATCCTAATCATCCTACCCCGAAGAAATACCCTAAAATAAGAGCCGCCAATATCATGATTATTATCATAGAACTCGTGAATAAGTAGGCTAGGGAGACGCATCAACCTGGCCAATAGGGGTTCCCAACCTCGGAAAGTGAAAATAGCAGCGAGGTCGAGCGACAAGTCAGATAGAATGACCTCGCGCTCATATAAAACAGGGCGTAAAGAAAATTGCGACCAAAATGTATCTTGGGCAATCATAGAAACGAACCTAGACCTACTATAGGACGAGGAGGTACTAGGAGTGGAAGCGACCGTATGTGCTCTCTTAGGCGGCATCTGAAAAGAATTGAACTAAAAGCATTAAAATCGTGATAAAAACAATAATAATGCGTGATGTATGTAAGATGCATGAATGCACGTAAAACGAGGAAAATATGGGAAACATGCAACGTGCCCTAGCATGAATGCACAACAACATACAATGATGTCGAGACGTAGGTAACGTGAAGAAAGGACACATGACGTGATGTCATGACACAGGGACGTGACGTCATGACGTAGTGAATGACGTCAACCGAAAGCACAAAACACAATTCGCACTCCGAATTACCAACCCGACACTTCCAACAACCAAACTAAATCCTAAACAACTAAACCACAAAACAATCGACATGGCCAAAGATGACATGAGAGGAAAAATCAATCCAAAATCATTCAAACCACGACTCCAACCTCAACCACCCAACTCACAAACTATTCACTATATCCAATGTAATGCACTTCAATGAATCATGCAATGTGAGTGACTAAAGTGAAAACACACAAGAAACCATAAAAACAAATGCCAAAACCGTATAAAAAATCCATATATATTGAAATATCACGTAAAAATTGATGACAATCGATGAAAAAGATCAAATCATGTAATGCATTATAAAAAAATTGAAGCAAAATGATTTAAGCAACAAGAAAACACAAACATAATTGCCAAAATGTGAAAACACCACAACAAAGCAAAAGTTTTCGAAAACTTACCTTTTTAGCTTGAAGATTTGATGAAATACTACGTGCAATGAGTGATTGGGAGTGTTTAAGAGGTGGGTAATACACAAATTTGATGTGGGTGATAGAGTTAAGGAAGAAGTTGAGAGAAAAATTGTGGAAAAATGCAAATAAACCCTGAAAAAGAACTTTAAAACTCAAAGTTATGACATGTCGCTAGAGCGAAGGTCGAGCGGCAAGCGAACGGGACAGCTTCTGTTGCTGTCACTTGAGCAAGTTCCAGCGATAAGCTAGCAAAAACTAAATTGACAGAAATAGCACTCAAAAATTAAAAATTAAGAAAATAGTGTCAATTTTTTTAAAATAATACTTAAATTGAACAAATTAAGCAATTTTTGTTTTTCCCCCTTTTTTGTTTTTCTTTTCTAAAAAAATAGTTATATTAAGCTCTTGTCAACTCGATGATCACAACCATGGATGCATTCACAAGTCGAGCATTATCCGTAAGGACTTTCACATATACACAATGAAGTTCAAGATGGAGTAAGGTGTATAGGTGACTCATGCGTGTAAAATGCCACTATTTTCTCTTGAAAATGACTCCAAACCTTAAATTTGTGAGAAATGACATGCAAACATCACTGTTAAGTAAGTATGATCCCTACTAACGAAAGTCAAATCCAAATGTAATGTTAGGACCGAAAAACGAGCTCAAGTACATGACTAAGTTTATTTTCTCCCCCTGAAGATAAGCATGTAAGTTTTTATATCACTTTTCTCGTAAATTACATCTTATGTGCAGAACTCTTGTCCATCAAGCGACTTAATTGACCCCTGTAACGAGCTTTATGCCGATTAGTACAAGTCAAATGACCATAGGCACCAGATCATGAGAAACCCCTCGGGTTTAATTGTTTGAGTCAAATAGGCTTCGAACAAAAGTATAAGATGAATTGAACATGTATGTAATAATTTTTTTATTCATCATTTCATTTTTTTTATATATTTTAAACAATGCAGGGAGACTCATCACGATCAAGGCATGTAGATATAGGTCAATTCACGTTCGAGGTCACCCTACTAATATGTGACGATCATCCCAAATCTCACACACGCGGTCCAAACTCACTCACAAAATCATAGTGTATGTTGTGCAGATGGTACATGGATACTCAATACTCCATAGAAAATTGAACCAAGATATGGAAATAACGATATAGATCTGATAACGACATACTTTGATCACACATGTAGTGTTGAAGAACATCATAAACTGTCTAGAGCTCAAAAAATTTAGTTTTATTATTTTTTTAAAAATAAAATAATTTTAAAAAAACAACAACAATATCAAAAGGAAACAAATACAAACCGAAATAAAACAAAACGCAAATAAATGAAATGGACTCAATGGAATGCATATGCATGCACCTACTGAACAAATCACGAAGAACCATGAATGCTCTTACTTTAAGAACATGAACAAACTCACAATCTTCCAGATCACTTTCTTAACCCAAGCTTGCTTAGAAGTAGAAATGATTTTAGTTAACCGAGTCATCATCTCAGTTAAGTGGCTAACCTGATTGGCGAGGAAGTTAACTGTGCTCGAGACATCCAGACTTTTACTTCTAGTCATGAGTTTACGACACCTAGGTCTTGTATGTCTCGGTGCACCATCATGGTGACAGGTGGGAATAAACCTAGAATCAACCATGTTCGGTGGTTGTTGCCTATAAGTAGGACGATTTACCCTATGTTGTCTAGTAGCTCTCGATCCTAAGTCATTTTTGCCCTTTGGTTCGGGGTAAACAATTTTTCTAGCTTTGTTAGTGGCTGGAACGAATGTGGTCTTAGACGTACCGGCAGCAGTATTACTATTATGAACATAACCCAGACCATGCATGTCTCCAGCAGGCTTATTCATCCCTAACAGATTATCAAGCTTCTGCGAGCCACTCATGAAAGATTGGAGTTGAGTGCTAGATTTTTCAAGATCATTTGTTAATGATTTAATTTTGGCTTCCAGATTTTCGTTAACAAGCTTTAACTCACTCAGTCTTTTGGTAGAGTCCTAAAGGTCACTTATGAGTTTTCTATTTCTTTTTCAAGTTCATTAACCTTCTTCAAAACAGCTTGATTGATCTTTTAAATCTTAAGACTCTCCTCAAATAGTTTACGATAAGATTCGTGAATGTCATATTCATCCTCAAATTTCTCACTCTCATCATCACTTTCAATCTTATCAATTTCCTTATCAGGTTCTATAGTCACTTTAAATGTGAAGGCCATGAACTTTTGATTATCCTAGTATGTAGTATCAACAGGGAGGTAGTACTCTTGTCTCTCATCTTGCTTTTGTTGATGATATGATTATATTTACCAATGGATGAAGAAGTCTATCAGAAGGGTCATCAATTGTTGAGAGCACTACAAGGGGATCTCTAGTCAATTGGTGAATAGAGACAAGAGTAGTCTTATATTTCCAAGGCGGGCATCTGATATTCCGATATGGAGGTTAGTGAATTTGACTGAATTTTCACATAAGAGACAACTGTTCACATATCTGGGAGTCCCTATGTTTAAAGAGGCTAAGAGGAGCTTTCTGTATGATGATCTCATTATGAAGGTCTGGAGTAGGATTTCTAGATGGCCTTTACGCCTTCTTTCTCTTGGTGGTAGGATTACTCTACTGAGGTATGTTCTTTCCTCTATACCACTGTATCTATTCCAGATTATGTGACATCCTAAGATCATTCTGAAAAGGCTAGAGAGTATATTTGCACAATTCCTATGGGATTCTAAGGATCATGCGCGTCGTCTACATTGGCGAAGTTGGAAGGCGATTTGCCTTTCTACTGACGAGGGATGTCTAGGCTTTAGATGATTACAGGATACGATGGACACATTTTCATTGAAGCTATGGTGGTTGTTCAGGTCTTAGAGTTCTCTTTGGGTCAATTTTTACTGGGCAAATATTGTAGAGAGACACATCCGTCACTTGTAACAGTTCATCACTCAGCCTCTCCTATTTGGAAGAGACTGAAGATATTTGGACCATGCGCCGAGACACACATTGCGTAGCTTCTTAGGATAGGGCAGATCTTCTTTTGGCATGATTGTTGAATGGGTGATTCTACATTGGCATCCATTTTTTCCACACAAATAACACATATCTGTGAGGGTATGACTTTTTCGAGGAGACTGAATGTGATTTAAGGCGATTACTACATGCTCTTCCATCAGCTACGGTAGAGCAGATCGCGACCATTCCATTATGTCTTGAAGTTTTGGATCACATTTTCTGGAGAGCTACATCAGATGGTAGATTTAATACTAAGTCAACATGGCAGCTGATCCATTCTAGAAGGCCAATGTAGGATTCATTTCACCTATTATGGAACTCTATCATACCTACTACCATTTCGTTCTTCTATTTGAGACTATGACAGGATTTAATACCAGTTGATTTTATTATCTAGAGGAGGATCGATAGTCAGTTGGCTTCTCGATGTCAGTGTTGTTCAGAGATTGAGACCATCACTTATATTTTTACTGGTAGCAGTATCTCAAATCATGTTTGGCAACATTTTGGGGTTTTATTTTAGATTACCATGAGTACAGGGGAGAGTATCAGACAGAGATGTTTGATATGGAGGTATTCTGGACAGTTTGCAAGGACCGGGCACATTCACATCATTATTCATCTATTGATTTTCTGATTTCTTTGGATTAAGAGGAATAATGGAAAGCACGTGAACATTCGTATGAGCTCGAGACGTATTATTTGGAGAGTTTACCATATGGTATCATTCCTCCATATTGGTGGACTATTCCAACTGTTACATTGGCGTAATGACATGCATCTTGCTATATTGTTTGGTATTTCTTTTACTCTCCTCCCATCTCCTCCCCTTATTATGGTTTGGGGCGCACTCCATCATTTGGATCTATCAAGATCAGTATCGATGGTTGTGTCAAGGATGGGTTTGCGAGTGGGAAAGGCATCATCAGGGACTACACAAGAAATTGTATCAGGGCTTTCTCAGCTTCATATAGATAATGTATGATATTAGAGGCAGAACTGAGGACTATTCGTGATAGGATACTACTGGCTAGAGATCTTGGTTTATCAGATATTTGGGTTGAGGCAGACTCGACTGTTGCCATTCACTGCATCACCAGAGGTGGTAGACCGTGGCTTATCCAAGGGATACTCAGACAGATTGCAGATATCGTTTCCTTTGATAGAGATATGGTTTCCCACATCTTCAGATAAGGGACCCAAGTTGTAGATGCACTTGCTACCGAGGGTTGTCATCATCGTAGATATCAAGAATATGGACCAATCGATCTACCACGACATATCAGGGCACTTGTTCATATTGACAGATAGGTTTGCCCAGCACTAGAGTTTAAGTATTTGTATTTTGCTTTTACTTTTATTTTTGCTTTAATTTGTTCTTTTTGTAATGGAAATAGTACTCATTTTTTATTGCTTTGATTTTATTCTTTACTTTCACTATTAGGGAGTAGTACTTCCTTATTTATTGATATCATTTGTAACTACGGTATTCCTCTGCCACTAGTCAGGACATATTAATAAAATCTAGGAGGTACCGCCCTCCTTCTACCAAAAAACAAAGTATCACTCTGAGCACTAGAATTGGATTCATCATCACTTAAGGTCACTGCTAAAGTCTTACACCTACCATTATTAGAACTCTTTTTCAAGTTAGGACATTCATTCATATAGTGACCGTAACCCTGACACTCATGGAATCTAACATATTGGGTTTTCTTATTAGCAGTTCTAAAGTCACTCTCTTCACGATTATCTTTCACAAATTTTCTAGGGAATCCACTTTTCTGTTCTTGAGGTTTTCTCTTATTCCTCATCACTTTCTGAATTTTTTTTTAACGAAATAAGCTATTTTGTCGTCCCTAAGTGACTTAGCCTCGGTAGAATTGCTCTCCTCTTTTTTAATGGTGTTCATAGCGATGGATTTAACATTTTTAGGTTGAGAGACAGTGAGTTCATAAGTTTGAAGAGATCGTACGAGTTCTTCTATCTTAATAGCATCTAAGTCCTTAGTTTCTTCTATCTCAGTAACCTTGGGTCTAAACCTCTAGAGCAAGGATCTAAGGACTTTTCTAATGATTTTACACTCGTGGATCCTTTCACCTAAGCTAAAGCTTGAGTTCACTATGTCATTCAATTTCGCATAGAATTCATCGAGCGAAATTCATCGTCCTTCATTATCATCTTTTCAAACCTAGTGGTTAACATCTGTGGTTTAGAATTCTTAATCGTTTTAGTTCCCTCGTGTGTGGTTTCTAGAATATCTCAAACTTCCTTGACAGTTTCACACATCGAGACTCTCTTAAATTCTTTAGTAGACACGGCCATGAACAGAGCCTGTAATGCTTTACTGTTCCAGTTGCGTTTATCTAGGTTAATTTTAGTCCATAAAGATATGTGAGTGGGTGTGACTACACCAGCAACGATTGTTGAAGGTAGAGCCCACCCATTTTGAATGTTAATCCAAATACGTTCATCCAAAGATTTAAGGAAGGCTCTCATTTGAACTTTTCAGTAGGCATAGTTTCTTTCGTCGAAAAATGGAGGCACAGACAATGACTGACTCATCTAGATGTAATAAAGGGTCAGGAATCGAATTAAGGCTCTGATACCAATTGAAAGTTACGCAGTTCGCCCCTAACAATACCTAGAAGGGATGAATAGGTATATTATGCGTAATTAAATTTATTATAACAAATTAGCAACAAGTCACCAATTGTTATCTCTAGATGGTTAAACAATCACTTTAGATTAATCATATTTTTGAATACCGCAAATTGCATAAACAATAAATTAAACAGTAAATCAACACACGGTATGATCACGGAGAAACCCAACTGAGAAAAACTCCGGACACTTTGCCAGTCAACAATCCACTAAAACGATTTGTAACTTACAGTTTACAAGCCTAGACGACGACGCATACTATTTGATCTCATGACTGTATTTCCAATAGTTTTCCTGGATTCTGTGCTCTTGCACCACTCCTTGTTGTAGTTTCCAAAGCTCTCCTGCATCAAGTCCCAGCTTTTTGATATCGTTTATCTCCTGTGGATCCACGCAGAACACTTCGTTCTTCAATTACTAGAACTCTAGTCAACTCCTCTCGATCTTCAGTAACTCTGACAGATGTGATGGAAAGAACAGTTTGGTATTTGAATTATGAGATCGATGTTTTCTCACCAAAACAAACTCACAAGATGAAGGTTGAAAGTAGGAATATGATTGTATTCTCTTAGATGAAGTTCTCTCAATGATCAACCTTACCATTAACGTTCAGATATGTTTTGGTATTTATAGGTAGGTTAGAAAAATAATGGGTCAGAGAAAAAGCCTTTAAACCGCGAAATAAAATTTTCTGGACATCGAGCGAAAGGCTATCGCTCGAGCTAAGGCATGGCGATAGTCAAGAATTTGAGGTTATGTTTTTTATGCTCGAGCCAATCAATGGCGACGGTCAAGTAAAAATTCGCGCCATATTTTCCTTCTTTTGCTCTACTCGAACCCTATACCTAATAAACCTATTTTCACATAATTACACATTACTCATTGACTATTTACAACATTTACAATTAAGTCCCTTTTGTTTACAGAATCGCCAATAACACAATTAAAACCTAACAGTTGCCAAATTGAAAAGTTCCATTTCCCATTGAAAATTCCAATTTCGAAATGTGAAGACATTTTTAAAAAACAGAACAATCAAAATGCACAAATAGGTCACACAAAGTAATCATAAGGCAACAATATACACCGTTCTAGATTCTCAGGGTTTCGTGAGATTCAAGATCTTAGATCGATGGAATGTTTAAACATGTCAAGTCTAGGTATTCTAACGGAATAGTCAATGCAACATGAAGGCATATCAACAAAAATTCAAATTTCCATGCAATGCAATCTCACACAGAGAATAAAAATTAATACAACCCACTAATTAATAATCATTAATTTCAAAATACACTAAATAATCAAAATCGTCAAAACACATTAAATCTTTAATAAATTATAAATTATTACACCAAAATTCCAAATTCCAAATATCTTCTCTTACACATCATCATTTTGTGATCCTGAGCTAGAAGGAAATTGGAAATTAGGATTTTGTTCTCTAAGCATGCTTCGCACTGTTTCTCGCATCTCGACCTTGTGATTTTTTTCAACTCGTTCTAGACGTACAATGAGATCATCCATTCTTTCGTTGTTCTCATCTATTGTATTTCATGCAATAGCTAGATCTGATTTCAAATTATTAACCTCTTCATCACGTGCAAGTATTGAACTTCTAGGTGAATTAGGTGTACCAAGAACAAGTGAAGCAGGTTGTCTAGGACAAAACCCATAAACAGGACCTTTAGATGGACTGTTGACAGCATGAATCGGGATTGAACTCAAGTTGATCATGTTAACCTTGATGAATTGCTTTTGTGTTTTCTTGTCTCTATCGGTTTCTTTTATTTATTTTTCATTTTTTAATTTACATGATTTGAGGCATGTGAATTTTGATTTTTCTTATGGACTACTCCACTTGATTTAATTTATGTGGCTTTGGTAGTTATGGTATTGATATAAAATTATAACAATCATGCTTCATGTACAGAAGTAATTTCCACATAAAACTCATCGAATACTCACATGAGTGGGCCTCGAGCGTAATTTTTTTTAATACATGGTAGGGTCCATTCATGTGAGTATTATGTGAGTCTTCAGTGAAAATAATTTATGTGCATGGGGAATTATTGTGTAGCAAAGACAAATTAATAAGAAATAGAAAGCTTCACCTTTCTTGCACTTGAAAAGCCATCTTTTTTCGTAGTAACAGCTAACACGTTAAACTTATTTTATATGGAGCACTCTCACCAAGTCACTACGCACACTGCCTCTCTCACGACACTATCTCCTATCACTTTCTCTCTGCTCACACATGATACGTACAGCATAAACACATGCATTATATAGATGTAAGAAGTTGGTGATGGATGGTTCTAGCATAGCGGTGGCTACATCTCCAAAATGTCCAGATTTTTCTACAAAAAGTCAGCAAGCTTCAAATTTCAGCAGTCTTCCACAAGTTTCTGCAATAGGCGGTAATGATTCCTTCATAGTATTGTGGGTCCATTTATTAGAAAAGCTTGTGCTTACCAGGTCGAAACATAAAACTTGATGCCCAACATGTTGATCGGAATAAGTTAATCCATAACCTCCAATTTAGCATTGCGTATAAGGTGATTGGAATCACACCAAGAGCAACAACAAGTTTCGGCAATGTTTCTTGCTTTTCTTCCTTATAGGCCAAAAAGAAGGTTGTACTAAATGTGATGACCATGCAAACGATTGAAAGAAAGAGTGTACTTAGTCCAACCAGCAGCTTTCCTGGTAATGAAATTTCAAAGTCATCTTCTCCATAACGTGAAGTTAAGATAGACAAGAACATCATTACGGAAGCCGTGGAGCTAAACAGTGCCACTGATGAGATGAGACTAAAGACTTTGTCTTGTCGGTTAATAACAACAAGATGAAATATAGTGTACTAATCCATTTG
>CAIGRF010091844.1:13360-27833 GCA_903798235.1 Fraxinus ornus
AAAACTATTGAATTTTACATATTTGGATGAATTTTCAAAAAATTTCATTATTTTTATATATTTTTTTGCCGATCCAATTTGGTTTTAAACCGCAATTAAAATTGTCAAACCTAAATCAAACCATTTTTGACCGATTTGGTTTGGTTTAAAAGTATTTCGTTGACGGGTCCACGTGGCACTAAACCGTCGATTTCTAAAATGTGGTTTCTGTTCGATTTTTCGATTTGGTGATTTTTGCTTACAGTCATATCTCTAGGTTTGCCCACACAAGCAATTGAATACAACCAAAAATTTATATGAAGTCCCAATTTTTGTTAACTATTAAAAATAGGTTTATGGAAAGCCGAAAGAATAACGTAAGCTCACCTCAAGAATGATCGACGTGTCTATATTATTACTTGGTACGTTAGGATACACCATTACCATCTACGTGGCCATGCAAATAGTTAGAGGCGTGTAGAATTGTAACATATATTATTTAAGTGAGATATACGATCAATTCTCGACTAAAGTATAGAATACAATTTAACATTCTTAAAATAATATTATTTGCAATCGTTTATTGTGATAGTCGTCATACGTGACATACATATAATTAGTTATTTGATGTATAAATCAATAAAAAACTACCATAACATCACTCTTTGGCTCCGTTCGGTAGGGATTAAAATTCAATTAAAATTGAAAATATAGTCGTTATTGGATCTCACTTGTCTAATAAAAGTCAACAATAACGCCCAATTTTTCAATTTTAATTCGATTTTAATCTCTACCGAACGACCTTTATTTTATTTCAAGAAATTAGTAATTAATCAAAAAGAAAAAGAAATAATAAAAACAAGGGGGAAAAAGGGTGGGGAAGGCATCAAATCATTTCTCTTAAGATCAACCCCTAATATATTCATTCCACTCTTTTCCTTCAATTTCTTCGTTTGACGCATACCCAACCCAACCACTCCTTCCCCTAGGGTGCTATACATTCCGAATCGCATTGGAGTAGAAGAGAAAGGGATAATTTAAGAAAGAAAAATGGCGGACCAGCTAACCGAAGATCAGATCTCCGAATTCAAGGAAGCCTTCTCCCTATTTGACAAAGATGGCGATGGTATGTGTGTTTGTGTATTTATGTGTTGAAATGATTTGTGGGTACCTTTTTTAGTGATGTATTGTTTTAGGATATATAAATACGTGTGTTTATGTATGTGTTGAAAGGAAATATTGGTTTTTTGTTTGTTCATCTATTATTTTTCAGATCTGTTTGCTGGTTCTTGAATTATTTTTTCCCTGCATTTATATTCTGTGTGTCTTTCTCATTTCCCTTTATTTTTGTGTCTAATGTAGGTTCTTCATGTTTATCGTTCTATAATCTGTCTTAATTCTGTGCTACAAATGTAGATCACCCCGTTGATTCCGGACGAGTGTGTAAATCTGTATTTCTGCAAATGCTTTGATTTTGCATTACTTTTACAAGTTTTTCTTCTTTGAAGTGGGTTTTAATTGAGAATGAATTTATCATAATTTTAAATGACAACAATAAATCAAATTGTTGATTTGAGGCCTGGAGGTTTTTAGGGTTGGTTTTTGCCTTTAGGTGCCCCCAGAGGAGGATGGATTGGTGGAATTTCATTTTCTTATTGCACTAATGCAGTTGAGTCTTTAGGGTTGTAAAGATGGTTGTTCAATATGTCCAGTTCTGCTAAATGTTTACTACCTGTTGGATGTCTTGAATTGCATTATTTTGGAACTTCCATTATGTGGTTGCCGAAACTAAAGGTTATTTATGTCATCTAATATTTAATCTACTGTCCTGCTCGACTGTTCATTGTAGAATTAAATCACCTATGAGTTAATATTAAACTAATATGAACTTGATCATCATAAATACCCTATTGATTTGCCTTGTCTAGTAATGCCTTCATGATACAGAATTTGAATATACGGGGCAAGATCTTTACGATGCTGAAAAGCTCTCATCCTATCGAGTCGAACTTTGATTGCATATCCAAGTAAATGGAGAAGTCTTATTTGTGTGTACAGTCCCCATTATTTTGATCTTGTCGTCATAATAAGTAATTTAACTTCTTTCAATCTATTATGATTGAATTGCGCTCAAAAGATATTTTAGATACTAATACCTTTTCTCCATTCTTTCTTGACCTGTTCATTTGCATCTATATGGTACACTTTTTGCCTCGCATATTTCTTGTATCATAATATATATTCCTGTTAATGTTCATATCAGCTAGGCAAGATGAAATTTTTTCAATGAATTTCTCCATTTTGCTCTTATATACTTCATCTAAATACACTGCCACAGGTTGCATCACTACTAAGGAGCTTGGGACCGTGATGCGCTCTCTTGGACAGAACCCAACTGAGGCTGAGCTTCAAGATATGATCAATGAGGTTGACGCTGATGGGAATGGGACAATAGACTTCCCAGAGTTCCTCAACTTGATGGCTCGGAAGATGAAGGACACTGATTCTGAGGAGGAGCTCAAGGAAGCTTTCCGTGTTTTTGACAAGGACCAAAATGGTTTCATTTCTGCAGCTGAACTCCGCCATGTCATGACAAATCTTGGTGAGAAGCTTACAGACGAGGAAGTTGACGAGATGATTCGAGAGGCCGATGTGGATGGTGATGGGCAGATCAACTACGAGGAATTTGTCAAAGTCATGATGGCCAAGTGAGAATTTAAATCTTTTGATGAATGAAGATAGACGAGAAAGGAAGGACTGGTCTATTTGATGAGATTTCCATTTCTTGTTAGGACGTGTTCTTTTGGCATTATTAGTTTTGTTTGAATTCTTGCATGTTTCTACGTTTTGCATTGTTTTTAAGTGCTGTTCTTCAGTACATGCCTGTTTTCTATGTGCCCTGTTTTATTAGTCCAGGTGGTTAGTGTCTTCAACTATTTCCTTTCAACTTTTGGTATTATGAACCTAGAACAGATGGTATGATGTTTTTTCATACGATTGACAAATTCTGTCGATTTTTTTCCCGTCTGTTAAGCTTGTCTTGTGGCTTATATGTTTAGTCCTCTCGCGTTTATCTACTGGTTGGATTCTGGATATGTTTAGCTCTTACCAGTTGACATAACGGATGGATTCTGATGAGTAGGATTGCCCGTCGTTTCAACTCTAGCTCATGACTGCATAATATTACCATAAAGTGTCGTTTTCCCACATAAAATGTACTAGTGCAACGCCTGTTGATGTATGAAGCGGTGTAAGGGTCATCTTCACTTAAATTGACACTAATCTTGAGAGGTCTTGATTAAAATGGAGTTGGACAGATCAAAATTATCATTTTCTTGAAGTGGACTGCAGTCGAGATTGCTCGAATGAGGTTGACTTTGAAAATCTATGGAAAAAACTTGACTCCAATCTGTAATAGACTTCCAAATAAGTTTAAATGCTTGTACCACCAATTAAACTCGAATCCATTGAAGCTGTCTTCACTGGATTGAGTTGAAAATTTACTGGCTTGTTTGGAACAAATTTTTTCAAAGAAAAAAAATGTTTTTTTCGTGGAGAATGTATGATTAGAAGTTGGGGAGAAATTATGTTATAATTGAAAGTGATTTTGAGAAAATCTTTGACAAGCAAGTCTTAAAAAAGTCAACTCAATCCCTATCGAGAATGCTCAACTAGGATTTATAAGTTGAACCATGCTACAAGTACATAGATTTAAATCCATGTACTTCACAGACAACTCACATTATAAGTGAGTTTAATCAAGTGGGACCATTTCATGGGAGATAGATTTTGAAATTCTGTATAAAATTTGTACTTAAGGAATTTTCCTTATAAGTTCACATGATTAAGCTTTTGGTCTATGAAGAAATTCGTGTTTGCTCTCCTTAAATTTAAGTTACAAACAAACCAGTCGCACGAGTTCACAAGCGCAGATATTTGGCCAAAAGTTGTAATTGGGAACGAAAAACTGCATTGAACCATCGAGTGGTTTGGGAACTTTGGAATTTTGCACCAATTTGGCTATATATTCATTTCATATATATTCATTTCATTTTTAACATTGAACAAGTTAGAGTTGGATAAAGTGACTCGACAAAATAATTTATTTAAGCACACAATGCAACAAGAAACTGAGAACAAGTTTAACATACAATATTGAATAAAGATTGAGGGCCCATTTGAGGGCGTGTTCGATCGTGCTTAAAATCCAATTAAAATTGAAAATATGACCGTTATTAGGTTACACTCGTCTAATAAAAATCAACAATAACGGTTAGTTTTTCAATTTTAATCCGATTTTAATCTCTACCGAACACGCCCTGAATATCAGTTTTTGTATAAAATGAATTTTGAAATAGTAAATTGATATAAAATGTGTTGTTGAAAAGAAAAATAAAGCAAAATGTATTTTAAAAAAATGGATATCGAACAAGAACAAGAACTGAATAATATTTTGGACAATTTTAATGTTATTTTCTTATTTAGCCCTTGTTTGATTCCCATTTTAAAATTCATTTTTCTCTTTTTTCAACCATACATTTTTCAAAAAAATAATATTACAAGCAAATCCAGATCTTTTTCTTCTTTTTTAACCACATTTTCCAACAATCTACTATTCCAAAATACATTCTCAACAAAAAAAAAAAGGGCAAAACAGGGTGCTAGTATTGTCTAATTTGGGCAATTCATGCTAGTTGCCTAGTCCCTAATATCATTCTGGCATACCATGTTCATGCAATAATAAGCACCCTCTAGATCCAAAGCATATCAGCAGGAGATACAATGCATATGCTAAGGCAAGAATGATTCAAGAGTGCAATCATAAGTTTTGCGTACTTCCAACATCTGAGTGAAGGAACAAATTGGTCGTGTTATTCAGCTGCATGTTTACGGCAAATCCAGAAGCAACATATACCCGCAATATACTGCAAATTGAAGAGATAAAATTGCTTTTACGAACCAAAAGAATTCAAACTGCTAGGAATCAAATGCTTCCATTTGGTTCGCATCAAATAAGATGAAAAAACTCGTGATACCCTAAATCTTTACACCTTCCAAAAGCAGCAGTTATCGCAGACATCTAACAATGATTAAACAAGATGAAATGCTTGATTTCTAAACAACAACAAAATCCGAGCTCCCATCCAGGATCATTTCGTTCACCCTATATCCATATGACAGCAATCTCAAGACACTCGGTTTCCAACCGTTTGATACAGGGACCTAAGCTGTGTGTTCCATTTCTCTATTGCACTGTACTTCTTCATTCCCTTTGACCTGCATGCATATATTATCACGACAAAAATAAATTGGACCGTGAAAAAAAAAAAAAGGGGGGAAATGCTTTACTTGGGAAACCAGAATGAAATTTATCAAAATAAAAGGTGGAAGGAAGTTGTCAAGTCAACCTGTCACCACGTTCCAACAGCCTATTCACTTGGTCAATGTGCCCATGAATACGATTGTCCAAGATAAGGGACACTAAAAGTTCCTCGACATCTTTTTCTGGCACATTAAGTTCCTGCAAGTGGAAAGTGTTAGTGCTTCTCCATAAACCACCTGCTGCAGCCTTATTGTGCATCTTAACTATTTTCAATGATCATCGTGCTGAACAAATGTGTATTCTTCAACGACACATAGGAGTTGCCTATAATTATATCTTCATAACTTCCAAAGCCAACCTATTGTCTATGAACTGAAATAAACAGTACTTTAGCAACTGATATGACTCGATGATCCAGGCAAGTTCAAAAACACAGTGCAGTCCCATGCTATCACGTGGAAGTCGAGAGTAGAATTTAACAAACCAACTACAGCATCCATACCTGTTGCATGCAACTCCAAGAAAAATGTAGACAGAAAGAATAAAAAAGAAAAACCATACAGCGTGGGAGAAAAATATTCAAATAATCCCTAGCAAAATAAAAGAAAAAGTACATTAAATCTCATCATCACCTTTGATATAAAGGGGATCCGAATTCTTGTATAAGGCTTAATGAGCTTAAGCAACACTTGTGTCCTCACATTCTTCAAAAGATCTTCAATGTAATTTCGGATAAATGGATCATCCATTATCGTCCTTCTATTACTCTGAAAATATTCCCACCAGACTTGTTTCAGAACAAGAAGAAAAAAGATACTGTTAGTATTCCAATGGAAGATATCATGTGTGTGCATGCAATAATATACCTTTAGAATTTTCTCAAACTCCAATATCTCGTTCCGTTGATATGCCGCTATTAGGTTTGTCATGGCCAATATCTCAGGGTCATTTTTATAACTACAAGTAACAAAATCAGGTGAGGTGGAGGATCAATTATTCTAAGCCGATGGAACATAATAAGTTGCTAAAACCCATCAAACAACTTACGGCTTAGCCTCTTGACCATCAAATGGGTTGACCTCGGATTCCATCAGCATATTAGCCAGAACCAAATATCTGCCAGGGAGGGGAACCATCGTGGACAACATTAGAATGTGGGGTTGGATTTCAGTTGGAATCCAGGCAAGCAGCAAGGGTTGGATTTCAGGTGGAATCCAGCCAAGCAGCAGTGCAGCACAGTTTAAAAAATTACTCAATCCTACCACAATTGAATTCTCTCATTTCCTTTACGAGACATCCCTGAACAATATCTTTATAACTATAAAAATTCACTTTCAGAAATGGATTTACTTCGTACATTATATGATAAGCGAGGATTTTTTGCCATTAATTTTGAGGGTGAAAAATGATGAGTCACGCCACATGCTCATGTATTCATCCCTAACCTAAAACAACATGCTCCTGCAGGTCCTGCCATTAAATTGTGATAGTGGGAGTATATTAATAGACTCAGATTCTGCATATGCAACTTTATGTTTATTATAAACTAGTTTTTTTACAGCAATTTTTGTGATGTGACAGGGGCTTTTAATTTTTCTTTTTCTTCAATATTTACCATTTTACATTTAGAAATCTAGTCATGTGACTGTTACATGATATCCTTACGTTTCAATGGACAGAAACTGTCCATTAGGGATGCAGATGCTACAAAATCGAAAAATGAGGACCAAGCTGCTACAGATTAAAGGTCGAAGACCTAATTGCTCTATATTCAATAGGTTGGGAACGCCTGCTGTAATTTTTTCCTAAAATAATTTGTTCAGGTAAGATATACAATTACATCAATTGCAAAGGTCATAGTGAAGTTGATCTTTCAATTGTTTCATTGGATACTTTAAATGCATACAATGGAAATAAGAGGAATGCATCCACACAAGTGCTTGTATGCCATGCAATAAGTTGATAGCGCCAATCTTTACATGCATACAATGGAAATAAGAAGAATGCATCCCCAATTGTTTTTATGCCACGAAATAAGTTGAAAGTGCCAATCAAATAGGAGAAGGGTTTCGGGGAATGCAGGGCCGAGTCCAGAAGGGAAGGGTTTGTTTAAGACATACTTTAGACACTGGATACGCCTATGGTTTCCAGCTTCATCATAGTTCTTAAAAGCTTCAAAGAAATCAGTAGCTGCCTCTTCCCATTGCCGCTCTGCCATGTGCATTTTTCCACCACACTCGCGAATAATTCCCATAATTCTAGGATGAGGAATAGCTGACTTGATTGACAGTGCTCTTTGATATAATTCCTGCAATAAAGTCACAATTCAATTGATCTTAGTAGTGGAGCAACATTTGATATATGTTCTTTATTTCTCCAAGTCCACGAGAACACTTCTTCATGTCCTAGTGACTTTTTCCCCCAAATTAGGACAAATTGACATACAAATCTTTTTCCCCTTTGTACTTCTCCATCAATATCTGAAGTGAATGGTTGGTAGAGTATATCTCACTGATGAAATTAAATTGATTTTCTATAGTTACACCTTAATCTATGTTCAATCACCCCTCGCATAATCTTATACATCACCTATAAGCTTAATACTTCTATAATTTATACAATCTTGAATGTCTCCTTTACAATTTCAAATTAGTTTCTAATACTCTTCCTTTTATAGGTAAGAGATACATTTACTCTTTAAGATATTACTAAATAACACTGCAAATAATAAAATACTAGCTTCACCTATATGCTTCAATTGTCAATACATTGACAAAGATATATTTAGACCAATTGCTTTTCTAAGCTTCGTCCTCTGCATGGTTTCTCCACTTCCAGGACCAAGAACCTTCTAGTGTAGTTAACATGTCACCTTCAATAGCATTCCAAACCTCCACAATATGGAATCCATTAAGCCCCCATTTGACCCCCATTATTTGAGATTATATTTGTAGAATAGTGTTTTTTTGAAAAATGAGTGGTTAAAAAGGAAGAAATTTTTTTTGGTTTATGTGAAATATTATTTTATTACAGAATGAGTGGTTGATAAGACGAGAAAGAAAAATGAACTATAATTTTAATGGGGGCCAAACATGAGCTAAATAATTTGTAAAAAAAAATTACTTCATTTTTCTATAGCTTATCATTAGGAAACGCAACTTTTTCATTTCTATCTTAATCTACTTAACTAGATTTAAATCTCTGCTAATCTTTTTCATTAATGTTCTCGGGAAGATGGTTTAAAAGAAGACGCTAATATGTGTAGGTCCACCTAATTCGAGTGAGATTGTCATGGCGGAAAAGCAGATATGGTCCGGTTTTCCCTTGTTCCCCGCTTCCTTTGCCTGAACAGGATTTGTGGTTCCCTCTGCTTCTTCTGGTCTGAGTGGAATTTCAATCCACTTGTTGGCCTCATTTTGTAGGTGGTCATCTGTTCAATCTGAAATTCCATCTCTTAATTTGTTGGGCTTTTACCCCTAGAACTCTCTAAATGCCTATTTATTAGGTTTGTAATTTCATTTTGGTTAAGTTCCAATATCAATTTATACCCCATTTTCATTCATTCAAAACTTTACCCTTGAAGATCACCTGTTTTTCATGGTTCTACCACTTTGTTTTTATGGACTTGAAACGTCTTTGTTATATCAATTTTCTTTTTACTTAATAATCACAAGTCAACCACCACTAACCTATATTGTAAAGTTAGGCTCTCACCAAAAATAACTTGACAATCCTCAAGACAATAACCTATTCACCCCCGAGCATGCTTGGATGAATCTATTTGACAATTTTTTTCCCACTCAACCGTTAACATGGTGAAGAGAATGGAATTATTTAGTCACTAGTTCAACTAGTGGGTTGTTTAGTTGAACGACTGATTTATAACAAATAATATAAAAAGTATGATTATTACTACTCTCAGTAAAGTATTATTTTGAGTGTAAAATTTCAAAGATGAATATTTAATATGTAATATCGTAACTCAATTTTAACAACATACGAGAAAACATACTTACCAAGTATTAGTAAAATTTTCATTCTTATTGAATTTGAGTTTTATTAAAATTAAGCTAATAATTATGAAATAGAAAACATACAGTAACTTCTAAAAAATTAAAAATCGAAAAAAGTCTAATATGTTAATTGTATGGAAATATTTAATATAAGTTAGTAAGCTTAATTCTAGATATAATATATATGAGCATTAATATTTTGCTTCTCTTCATAGTAAAACAAAAGGCCAAAATATTAAATTTTAATTTATGTATATAGTATGACATAATCTTATATATTAGTTGTGCTTAATAATGCAAGAAAATGTCTTAGGTTTGATGGTAATATACCTAATATTTTAACACTAATCCCCGTTCAAATCTTCAAACTGTATGTGGCTTTTTTTTCTTCCCTCAAGTTATTTGTCATGGCACCTCCAAGAGAAATCAAAGCACCTAAGTGTGACCCAATAAGGTCATACAAACAGATAAAGACACCATGGATGACAAGACTGGCCAGTTAACCAAGTCACAGTTTTTTGCCCTGATTTGCCAATTTGCTATGGACCTTATGCGACCCCTTTGCCCACTTTTAATTGTTATTCACTGAGTCAGGCTTTCAAGAGCCTCCCCATAATCACCAAATCACAAGTCAACCCAAAGTCCAAATAGTTATAAAAATTTTGTTTCATCTTCAAAGCCATAATTTACATGTACTCTTTCATGTTCCAAGTCACATTTCCAAATCACAAGTCATCCCAAAGTCCAAATAGTGTTAAAATTTTTGTTTCATCTTCAAAGCCATAAATCATATGTACTCTTTCATGTTCCAATTCACATTTCCCAATATGACCATCCAAATCTCATGCAGCAAAAATATGATCTTGACTAGTAGTTGTCAGAATAATCTCATTCATGTTCCAAAATCATTGCTTCAGTCTGTTCAACTTCCATAACCTCATACTTTTAAACCTAATTAATTATTAATATTCCTACACCGTTTCGGCTCTCTTCTTTACGATACGCCAAACCTTTTCTAGTACATTCACAAACCTCTTTCCATGTCAATTGCACTTTATGTTGACTTTCTGCTTGACACCTCAAAACATGTTTTCTCCGCGATAGAGTGAAGATTACTCCAAGTTCCAACAGATCAACTTTATACCCCGACTTCTTCTAAGAATGACCAAGTCCAATGACATGAACTCAAACTCTTACACTACTTATTTTTAATACAAGTGGCAAGTTCTTTTATGACACGGCTTACCAGCAATTTATGATTAGATATTTTTCCAACAAGTTTATTATCATATAATCTAATCATGTCAATCCTACACTTACACAAACCAATGTGTATCCCTTTCTTAATTCATGCCATTTATTGAGGGAGGGGTGCTTATATATCTTAAATATGCTCTTCCTTGTCATTATTCCAACTATCTTTTACTGTTAAAGGGTTATTATTTTTGAAGAGACATAACAAGCTGGATATTGAAATAGCTAAAATAAAGACTAGATTCTGTATTCATAGAAACACTCCAAAAAAAAAATAAAAAAAATAGCCTAATTAGACCAAAGAGAACTCGTGGAGAAATCTCTATTGCTTCTACTGTAGTAATTAGTATACTATATAACAACAACAGAGATTAGAAGTGAACATGATTCTAGGCCTGAAAAACGATAATGAATAAATAATCATATGCTCACAGAAAAAGAAGAAAAGAATCCAGTTTAGACATGTCCACAAGCATAAATGCGACTACATACTAATTCAGTAAACCTACAAGGCAACAAGTAAATTGATATACCTTGAGTTTTTTGTTGTTTTTAGTCTCTGTATACATTTGAATTTCAATTGCATATACTTCAAGCAATTGTGTCCCTTTCTTCTGATCATCTGTACCATCTTCTTTTTGACAAGATTTGTGGAGCTCCTTCAAAATCTAATTAAATACAGCGATTCATATTCATTATCCAAGGATAAAATTGTTGAGTTATTAATAAAAGAAAACAACCTTGTTCATCCGTCCATATTCACCCATATCGAACCATATCTTGCAAAGCTTCAGATTTGTTTTGAACCACAGTCTCTGCAGAGAAAGGTCAATCAGATCTTTGAGAAGAAAAACACATTAGTTCCGATATAAGATTAAGTTTTGACCTCGTTCTTTGCCTCTTCAAGTGCCTTTAAAGTGGTCTGGTAAAACTCTTTCAAGAGGTTAAAGTTCTGACCAGCTGATCCAGAAATGAAATCCATTATATTGTTGATGCACTTCTCACTGTAATTTCTAGTCACTGCTGATTTGATGTAAGTTAACATATCTCTATAAGCATCCATCATTTCTTTGTACTTCCCTAGCTTATAGTAGAGCTTAACAGTTTGCTTTAAAGCTTTGAATCCCCTGAAAACAGAAACAACAGAAGTGTTCAATAACGCCAAAACTAATAAGAAACGCATTAGTTACAAAGGCATGAAGATGCGCGAGCNAGTTCTGACCAGCTGATCCAGAAATGAAATCCATTATATTGTTGATGCACTTCTCACTGTAATTTCTAGTCACTGCTGATTTGATGTAAGTTAACATATCTCTATAAGCATCCATCATTTCTTTGTACTTCCCTAGCTTATAGTAGAGCTTAACAGTTTGCTTTAAAGCTTTGAATCCCCTGAAAACAGAAACAACAGAAGTGTTCAATAACGCCAAAACTAATAAGAAACGCATTAGTTACAAAGGCATGAAGATGCGCGAGCAACTTAAACTGAAGTGACAAAAATGACCTATCAATCAGTTAAGATCCGAACTCAGTAGATCACCCAACTTTTGGTGGAGAAACCCATCAATTCTCAACAGAGTGAGATACAGATTGCAGCTATTATCTTTAATATTTGAGGAGGGAAAAATATTTTCTTTGTAGCATGCACTTCAGATAAAAAAGGTTAGACAAGTGCATATATCTCTGATGGTTCTTAAAGACGTGAATTACTAGTATTTAATTACTTTCATCAGGAACAAAATATAAATGCCCATAATGAATGGTTTCATGTAGCTGCTGCTAAGTTCTGTACACCTGAACACATCAAATTCCAACAATGTTCATTAGGTGCAGACATAATACAAGTCTAGCAGTTGTTTGTAGTTCTAAAACCTATCATCCGTACCTCCACCGTGTATGTTAATTCATTTTGATACACAACATCGCTTTAAATGATAAACTATGACGTTTATCACATTAGTATATGATCTATAAAACTACGATGACTAGACATTTGACTGTCCTTTCTATTATAATTTTTATGAACAAGAACATTATTATTAAGGAAAATTTGTGAGTTATTAATACATCTTACAGCTATCAAATTATATCTTCTGGGATAATTAATGTCTAAGTAAGAGTCATGTCAAAGCTCAATTCTCTTCCCTTAATTGGGAAGTATCAACACTCACAAAGCTGTTTGCCAAAAAAACTATCCTTCTTTGGACCAAAAGACCATATCTGAAGGATGAATCTATATGCTTCTTTGGACCAAAATACTTTATCTGAAGGATGAAGCTATATTAACCAACACAGCTCTATGAAATGTGCACTTACAAGATATAAGACCAGTAGCCTTTACGGTGGATAAAAAAATAAAACTAGATAATTATGTCAATTATGATTAACAGTAAATAGTCCCAAATTTAACTGTTTCAACCATTTCCTAAAACAACTATCTGCAAAAGCCCACTTTTTCATCCATAATTACAAGCATCCAAATCTTGGCTCAACTAGTAATACATCGTCAGGAAAACATTAAATTCTGAGAGAACTCACCACTCAGCCTTGTCAGGTTCCATCCGCACAACTTCTGCAAAACCCTCAAGTGCAGCTTCTGGATCTGTTTCAACCAAGCCTGCAAACAAAAAAACATATCAGAGAAGATAAATTCACGGTGAAATGACAGAATTAGCTAACACAACAAAATCAATTCAAAAATCTATTCATGGAAGGCTCAGAAAAATTTCTCAAGTTCTACAACTTAACCAAAATTGTGAATGTGGAAGGACACGGAGAGAAATCCTCTTTAAGATTGATAAAATTACTCAGAATAGTTAAACCAGTTATGCCTAATCATACTTCACTCCTTCATTTAAAGATTTTCAACACACAGAGACGCACACATCTATCGTCTGCATACATACATATAATACCCATACAACCTCCGCAAATTAATAATAACAAAAAAGGCCAAGGGTTTATGGAACTCAAATGTGAAGTTTATTTATACAAATATAAGAGAGATGAAATACAAATAAAATCATCAATAATTAAATAACTAAACCCAATAAATTATTTGAATTAAAAAATCATTGTGGGGAAAATTGATATAAACCTTTGGAGTTGTAATACTGATTCTCAATATCGACGTCTTGTTCCTCGGGCTCCTCGTCTGAATACTCGAAACCATAATCCTCCATATCTGCATCTGCGCCCACACATACAATTTTTATCAAAAAAAAACATTAGGGAAACTCCAGAAAAAGAAATTAAAATAAAAAATATACACACATATACATATATCTCTAGAGGAAGCATTACCAGAACCCATGGCTGATTTGAGTGGAGTGTGATTCGATTTGTGCAGAAAGGAAAAGAAAATGGGAGATTCGATTTATAAGGGAAGATTAATGTTGCTGGTGAGAGTCGAGGTTCGACTGCACATGTACGATTGAGGAGCTTTAAAACATTTTAAAATTAATTTTTTTTTTTTAAGCGATTACCATTATTTTTAAACTTTTTTTCTCCAAAAACAATGATAGTGAAACATGGGCAGAAATTGAGAAATTTATTATTTATTATATAATAAGAATAATAATAAAGTATCAAATAACTTATTTTTCTAAAAAGTAATTGGATGCTAGTTGGGCCATAATTTGAATGGTACCGTTGGGCCACATGACTTCAGGGAGAGGCATCGTTTTGGGCCCAATTTAAAGCGAACAGAAACATTTTTGTGGTAATTATTAAACCAGAAATTTTAAGATTCATTTTCAAAAATCAGATATAAAGTTTATTTATACAAAAATTAGATATTAAATCATCAATTTTATCATCTTCTCTCTCTAAACCATAATTATCCAAACCTAAAAGCCTAATTTTATCATTTCACTCCCTCTCTCTACCATACAACATGCCTTGA
>CAIGRF010091862.1:0-20056 GCA_903798235.1 Fraxinus ornus
GAAAACAACGAAAACGGGTTTTGATAATTTGGGCCAAATTATAAATGAAAACACCGAAAACAATAAATTTGTCGTCTTAGGTTTTCTTTGTAAATTTTAAACTTGTTTTTAAAAACGCTTTTCGAAAAATAAGAAAGAGAATGCGTTTTCATTGTTTTGAAAAATCGAAAACAGAAAACGGTTTAAAAATGACAAAGAGAACAGACCATAAGACTTTCTATTTATATTATTAACATGTCAAATTTTGACATATACTTTTCGTATGTACTTTTCATCAAAGAGAAATTAAGGCTCTGTTTGTTTCGAGTTAAAATCATATTTTAATTTAAGTTAAAGTCAAACAATCGATATTAACCATATCTTTCATGGGTCCCACAACTTTTTAACCACACATTTCAAAAACTTTTATCACAATCTGCTAGAAATCTAATTTTAATCACCACCAAACACTCACTGAGCCCTTGTTTGGTGGTCATTTAAAAAAAAAAAATTTGAATAGTGAATTGTTGAAGAATAAGTGGTTAAAAAATAGAAAAAAAATTGGATTTAAGCATATGTTTGGTACATATTAAGATTTTCGTTCTCATTCTTTTTCTTATTTTCAACCACACATTCTTCAAAAAAAAAATATTTTGCATCACATCAACAATTTTTCCTTCTTTTTTAACCACACATTCTCCATCAATCTACTATTTCAGAATACATTCTTCCAAAATAATGTGGCTCAAACACAAATGTAGAATATTTTATTGTGTGAATGTAATATTAAAAATGAGTATGCAAAAAAAATGTCTTGAAAGAATGAGATACAAACGGAGGCTAAGTAAAAAAGATTTTCTCAAAGAATCTTTAAGGGTCCCTTTGATTGCAAAGATTCGATAATGGTTGTATGAATTTCATAATGTCGAATTGTTAATTAAGTGTGTTTGATTGGTATAATTTTCCACCCGAAAAATTTTTAAAATTCTGGATTTTTTGTTCACGTTTGACTTCATTTTACATGGAAGTTGTTTATTAAAGTTAAATTTTGACAAAAAAAAAATTATTTACTCGAAAACTATTTTTTCATCAAAGTTTAATGTTCGTTTGACTTCGTTTTACATGAAAATTGTTCATTAAAGTGAAGGTTTTTTTACAATTGGTTATGAAATTTATTTCTATTACCCAAAAAAATATATATATATATATTTGCCAGAAAACTGGAATTCATTTTCCCACCTAAAAAAATGAATTCCCTAAAAAAATGGAAAAGGGGCACGTGGGGGGGTGGATTGGAAAAAATTTTGCCTGGAAAATTTGTGCCATCAAACAGCACAAAAGTGGGAAGTGGAAAATATTTTCCATTTTCCATGAAAAATTTAACAAATCAAACAGGGCCTAAATTCTTAAAGTCAAAGTAAGTGATACTTGTTGACATAAAGATTCGATAATGGTTGTATGAATTTCAGAATGTTGAATACTGCATTTCGAAAAATAGCAAAGTGTACTTGCATATGCAAGCACTGTGATAACTGATATCCAAGTTAGTAAAGGCTTAATAAAACTCGATCGAGTTCTTTTTCGCTACATATATAGTTGATGAACGTTGTGAGGTTCAAAATCGAGGAACCTCCATGATCTGTTCCTTTATGGACTACTTTAATAGAACAAGGTAATTTTGACACATAATTTAGATTTTTTTATATATATATAAAGTAAATTAAATTAAATTAAATTAAATATTGAATAAATTAAAGCTGCATTGGAAATTTGGAATGGAGGATTGTGAGCAATATTCCTAGGGAGGAATAATTTTGGAGGTAAAACAAAAAGACAAATGGAAGTGGATGTGCTGTTTTGTTGTTTTCTCCACAATTAAAATGGTCTGTGCCAATCCATCAACTAACCCCCGTCAATTCCGCCACCAAATTAGGCACCTCACCTGCCTTCATAAATGAATTATTTATGAATCCTAAATGTATTCCAATTTGGTCCAATCTTCATTGCTTATCTCACTTTGGTCCATAAACTTAAAAAAGTATCATTTGAGCCTCTAGTTTTTTGTTTTGGTCCTCAATGACCAATAAACAACTCATACTCGCCACTTTAACATTAATTGTTCATGTTGTTTGCTACGTTGGTAGAGAAATTAAATGAACTTTGTAAAAAATTTACTACATAATTGAATTGAAAATCGATGAACAAGGGACTATTTGATTATCTATATTTTCACTCTGCGTAGAAGCTAAAGTGAGAAAATCACCTCTTTTGGATAGATTGTGGGCTTCATATGCAATAAAATGGGTTATAGCATTCACTTCTGGTATACTTCTGACCAATTGCCCCCAATGCTGAAACTACCCTTAGAGCCTGTTTGAGCTCCATTTCCTCACGAAATACAATAATACATTTTAGAATAATATTTTGATAGAGAATGTGTGGTTAAAAAATAAAGAAAAGTTTTGAATTTACGTGTAATATTATTTTATTAAAAAATGTGTGATTAAAAATTAAAGAATAAAAAATGTATTTTAAAAATAATGAGTAACAAATAAGGGCTTATGTTTCAGTGAGAATGAGTGGTGGTGGGAAAATACAGTTGAGGGCATTTCGGTCTTTTAAACCTCCAAATCTATGCTAAGAATGGAACACAGAAAATGAAGAATGGACGTTGCATGTGGTAGAAATGGGCATTCCTTGCCCTACAGAAACGAAAGAATACAGGGAAGAGACAATATTGTGGGGTCCACTTTTTTTAATAATATTTAAATCAGGTGGGATCCATATTCATGTGAGTATTCTGTAAAACATCTGGTAGCAAAATTCGATAGAGATTGAATCAAGGCTGGGCCATTTTTATAAATATTTTAATTAGATTTTGAATTTCCAATTATCAAAATTTGCTAAAAAGCTAGAGGTTTTAGTTACTTCAGACATGGGCGGCGAAATAATCCTCGCTCAACTCTTGGTGGGAAACCTCATATTTGGTAGAAATTAAAATTCATATTTTAGTCAAAGTTAAAATTAATAATTAATTTTAATTATATATTTTATAAGACCTACAACTGTTGAACCACACATTTCATCGATTTCTATCAAAACCTACTAAAAATCTGATTTTAGTCCTTATCAAACAGAGATAAAAAGGAAGTTGGATAAGAACTTACAAATTGAAGTATTAAGTTTCGAAATATTCTACGAGTACATCGGGATTTACACCCTGGTATACATAATGTCCATGTGACATTTGCGTAAACCCTGATTTACATGTAGCAAAACCCGTTAGTTTTATATGAACGACATCTAATTCAGTCTGCTGAAAAAAAAAAAAAAATAAATAAAATAAAACTTGAAAGCATTGCTGAAAAAGTTGAATCCTTATTTGATTACAGATTCTTCCTGATATTTTTCTGTTATAGAAAACAAAGGAAGTATTGTTTTTTTATTTGGTTAGAGTAATAACTGAAATAAAGGGGAAAGCAATAAAGTCAATACTGAAGTTTGATTAGGACCAATTGGCGTCTAGGAGATCGTTATGCAGAACATAAAGGCATAACGAGACTGATACTTCATAATATTTAAGGCCATTCATTAACATTAGAACCTACTCATCTTTTTCAGGAAAACGAAAAAGTTTCCCACACCGTGACGCTATGTGCCATATCATGATTGTCATATTTCACATACAAATCGACAACGAATGAAGCTATAAGATGAATAAACATAAATTAACTAATGTACAGATCTCCATGTCAACTGAATCCTGTGGAATCAATTCAGGAAAAGCACACAACATCCACACACAATCTTCTTTGTAAATCTCTTCTATGCTAAATACACCAATACCTTGTCTATCCTAATCCCATTAGAACAATCTTGCTCTGTCAATCCCGTTCATGCTTTAAAAGCTTCTTGAACGTGTCTCAAACAATCCAATTATCTGATCACAAGAATGTTCTCAAGGCATCCATGAAAAAGATCCCAAGTGTTATGACTTCATATCCTTCACCATTTCATCAATCAGATCTCCTATGATCTGACATTCAATATCTTTACCCAAAGCATTAATGTCATCCTCCATCAATCCACGCCATGGGTTGGACATCAAATCCCAGGCCAACATACCATCAAGAGTATAAAAGGATTTATCTGCTGGAGGATATAAATAAACTTGAATAATTTCCCAAACTCGATTTAGTAGATTCCTTCCATGAGGGGTTTGTGGCACAGAACTAATAGCCTTATTCATATACTTGTACGCGTTCGTTGGTGGTCTTAGTACTGTTGGAAGCTCTTCATTTAATAAGTCAAGTAACATCTTATGATTCAATTTGTCACCATCATCTTCTGTGCACCCGTCACCATCCTTGCTTTTTTGTATATAAGATTCTTCTACTTCTTCAAAGACCTTGTTGCTAATAGGCTTACCATGAGGGTCCCATTTTGATAAAGATCTCTTGAATGAACCACCATACAAGCCAGCAGCAATAAGTAAATCCCTCACATAGGCTTCAGCATGGTTCTCTATCTCCATTTCAACTTCGATGGGCTGCTCATAAGTTGTCTCTTCTGGAACATTGCCTTCAAGTTGATTTAGTTGCCTCCGCAGCTCTGCATCATGAACAAAAGAATTATATCAACTTTTCTCAAGATCTATGAGAGCCATTATTGAATTTAGAAAAAAATATGGGAACTACAATACAGTTTCAAATGTAGAGGTGAGTCACCAGATAATATCTCCCATGCTCTGTTAAAGATGCTCATCGTGACGCTTAGTATGAAAGAAAGATGCAGTTCAGCAATGGAAAGATTATTTGACCAATAATGTTGCAGAAACGCAAATGAAGACTTTATGTACATTGTATTAGAATCCAAAAGAAGTAGAAGCTTTTCCAGTAATCCTAAAGAGGGAATCAACTACTGAATTACAGGTTTCAAATAGCCACACCAGAAATAAAACCTGTTTCAAGGCACTGACAACAATATCACCTCCAATAGTAGAAAGATAAAGATATGATTGTATGTCTTTTTCAAGCCCTTATCTACAACCCAAGTTTCTCAGAGAGAAAGAAACTTTGTCTTTCGCACTCGAGATGCCAAAACTCTGTAGACATTGGTTTGATTGAAGTATACCAATACCCAGATATTTCACAGAGATTTATACAAAGGATTATAGTTTTCTAGGTATATCTATCTTTTCTATGGACTTTTAACTTCTAAGTTCTGACAAAAATAATGAGATAACAAGAAGATTTTGAACTTTCAACTCATTTATCACGGTAACAGTGAGACACCATCGAGCTAGACCGATATTTGGGGAAACCAAAACAGGAACAGAATCCTAATTGATGAGAGGAAAGAAGTACCTTTGCTTTCTATCCCATTTATATGTATAAATTTATCAAAAAATATAAAACACCAAAATCAGTAACATATAAAAAAATTGAGTTGGCTTGCCTGGCTCTTCACATGTTCTAGTCAATAGGAAGAAAAGAAGTCAACAATTTTTTTCTCAAAAAACTTCCAAGTCCTAGGATCCAAATCCTCACCAGATAAGTACATAGAGTGTGCACATCCAAGAAATTAACGGTCCAAGGAGTGACATATAGCAACAAATACATTATTTGTTATGTTCAGAAAGTGATGAAATCGTTGATTCACTTACCACTCAAGTTCGAGTTTATTTCTCTGAAAACATGAGGAATCTCACTGTCATCTAGTTGATGTGCATCTGATGCCGATGTTGGGCTGAAATACTCTCCGTGCCTCCAGGATTCGTCATGAACGCTGCTGCACACAGATGCAGGGCTTGGTGGCACTTCAGTGGAATTTTCCTAGAACATCGATTTTAAGAGAACCATAGTTAGCTCTATTAGTAACTCGTGGCATCTGATAATCTTTTTCTTTCAGGAAGAGAAAACATTAAGAAAAGATTTACAGTAAGATCCTCACATATCTGTCGTACAAACTCATCGTCACTGTTGGTTGACTTCTAATATCTTTCATGCAGTCATGTTTAGATTGACGTAATTCCTCTACTGACTGAACCCTCCTCCGAAATAGCTTCCCCCTAAGTGTTAAGCCATATCTAAAGCCCGAAACCTTTTCCTTAATGTTGAACTTTTCCTTCTTCCGTTTCTTCATGTTCATTGAAACATTTTCAATGACTTCGTGCTTCCTTCTGATTTGAGCCCCAGTCAGTATATGTCGATCCTTCAGAAGGAGCTTTCCAAATGACGTTCCTGATACTGGGGCTGACAAAGATCTGACAAGGTTCCTAGGAGACAGTTCCTTATGGAGCATTACATCATCAGGCTCCTGTCTAAAAGACCTACTTCGCTTTTCTGGTTCGTTCTTAACACCAGGATGATAGCTCATTCTATTTCCACTCCAGATATCTCTCGAATGTTCAGCTCTGCCCTTTTCATAATCTGATGTTGATGATCTTGACCTATTATGGGAAACCATTGGTACTTCCCCATGTGTTTCCCCCTTCATAACATTTCTCAGCCTCTCTGCCAAGAATCTCCTAGTATCTCCATTTATGAACTCAGGAGAACCAGTTCCATTTAACTGAGTTTCACTTCTACAAGATCTTGTAGATTCTGAGCGAAGTAAATTCAACCCAATGTCCCTTGTGACACTTTCTCTGACTTGTTGTGCTATGCGTTGAGCTATTTGTTTGGGTTCTGATGGCTTTTCCCGATAAGGGGTCTCAATGCCTCCTCCCCTAACTGTTGTGCTCCTTTTCGGGCTTTTACCTTGAAGCTCAGACTTTAACCTTTGCTTCACCTCCTCAAGCAAATCTTCTATACTTCCTCTATCTCCTGATGTACTGGGAGAACTGTTCCATGAATCTTCACCACTGCACATCCTCTCCGGACCTAAACCAGGCCTCAAAATCACAATTTTTGTGGGGGCAGAAGCAATATCAAGTTTCTGATCAGAATTCACCAAAGGAGATGCCTTAAAATCTGTTTTTGATATTCTTCTCGAATATGGAGACCCCTTATGTTCAGCTGCAAAATATTCACTCTCATTTTTCCAGCCTTTTAAAGTACCTTTATCGTGCAAATTTGGTATTACTGTAAGATCCTCAGGTTCCATCAGTCTCCCACTAGCCATGGCTCTCTCCGAGTTTGCATAAAGAACCAATTTTTCTCTGTTAAGGTTCTCTTGTGCAATCAACTGGCTTGGAGAACTGCCAAATTCTACAATCTTCGAACATTCCTTAAACCGTGCAGCTTGCCATGCTTCAAATTCTTTCTTGAACTTCTGTAGTTCCTCCTCTTGAGGATGTTCTCGTTTAGGCCTGTTCAACCTCATGCATCTGAGTTGATCAGGATCCCTGTTTATACTATCATCGAAGTAACCCGAGTCTATTTCTAGAGTGGAATTCGAGGTTAAGGGGACATGACCACCTGAGTTTGTTCCTGACCATTGCTTTTTCAAGAAGTTTCTTTCTGGAGTTTCATTCTTTATTTCAGAAACCGTTGATGCTGGTTTTGAATCAAATGGTAGCATATCAACGCCCATTAGACGAGCCACTATGCTTGGTGCATTTTGTCTGGTGTTTGGTCTTTTAGAAATCTCTTCACTGATCAACTTCTTCATTGGAGCCTCACTCGAATAGCAGTTCTTCTCAGACTCCTTTTTCCTGTGATAAGCATACTGAATAAATGTAGCAACTTGTGAGTGATCGGAGAACATACAAAATCGAGAAGCTTCTAAACACTTCTAAAATTATACTGCAGGTGCAAATTCATAGGAGCTGGAACTAGAATAGGTTAGACAAAGAAACGATTCCCTCTAACAAGGCAAGATGAAAAGTCTAATTTATTAAAATGCATGAGGGAAGCATGACCATGAAAGTACACCAACAAAATCAATAAGCAAACCAAAAGACCACCTTTGTATTATTTTCAAGTCTGAAGATTTTATAAGATATGCAGTTTACAACGAGGGGAAACTTCAGAACCTATAAGCTCCTAGTATGGAAGGTGAAGAAACCTACTACTAAGAATGATAAACTCACTACGGTCAGAGCTCAACCAAAACAAGGCATTACGTTGTTACCGGAATACTCTCTCTCCCAGCACACAAGCTGTAGGAAGTCTCCAAAGGTATCTCCAAACTGTTTCGAGGAGCCTCCAGGCCTGAAGAGTTGTTAAACAGAGAGCATTACTTATGGTTAGTAAGAAGAGAGAGAATAATAAATAGAACTAGAGACCCCCCTTATCTTATTCAACAAACATGGTGTTATGATAAGTTATCATACTACTATCCATTAATATGATGAGAATGTGTCTCATTTGACAACTAAGTAGGGATGACAGTCATGAATAGACATTCAGCCTTTGTTTGTCAACCATTTTTTCAACCTCTGTTTGCTACAGTAAACAATATCCACCACAAATTCACCCAATAAAATATTCAACACACAAATCAATAAAGTTACTTTAAATTTCAACCACACATTCTTCAAAAAATACTATTCATTACATCATTCTTGGTTCAATAATGGTAGACAAACAAGGGCTCAAATAACTGCGGTCCACTGAGCTCAAGAATACCAGAAAGTAACTCTAAATGACAAAGGTGCAGTAACTGATAAAACTTTATTTGGACAATTACTGTCTGAGGAAAAGAAAAAAAAACTTGCATCATTCTGCATCTTGATATCAAGCTCTTAGCTCATAAGCAAAGTATAAATCATTGTTCAAAAAACAAAACAACAAACAATTGACTTCGCAATTCTTGCATTAGAAGTGTTGCAAGCGCGGAGTAATATATCTTAGTAGTTCCTAGAAGCTTCCCCATACTGATTAACACAGGTAACACTTACCACCATCAAGCCTCTTATGCATAACCACTTTCCTAGCCATTCTGTCCTCGTTAGCATCAAGAAGGTGTAACAAGCTTCCCATGCACCAAGAAGTATCCCTCAAAAAATCTGTATTGCACTCAATAAAACATCTCTGTACAATACACCGTGAAACTGAATGTCACTGTATCTCTGTCCAAAGAATGAGTTTCCAAGTCAGTCAACAGCCTGCATAGTCTGGAATTTAAGTGATTGGGGTTTAACTCATTAAAGAATTTTTCAACAATGAAATAGAGAAGAAACGCGCGATAGACTTAAACACGTCGTCTTCTCAAAATCATTCTATTTTTTACAGATGTTAATCTATTGACCCAAATCGAGCTACTTGTACCATTGGCATTCTTTCAGATTGTCCGTGATAGAGCAATCAATCATACAGATCACAATTCTTTATACATTTAACAAAATCAAAATTTTTGTACATTCCAATTATGGTAATCTAAAGCTATTTCAAGTTTTCAACGTTTACCGTGACTAAACAAAGTAACTTTCAGAAATCTGTAAATGAAGAGGGATTGATCTGGTAAAACTAATAATAGATTCAGAAAAGCCAACCCAAAACAAAAGAAAGTGATAGATGAAGAATCAAAAATAAAAAAATATTTGGTAAGCACACAACTATAAATATTTGGTATCATCAATTTGATTTTGACTTGAGGTAACAAATATTCATTCTTCCGCAAATCATAACCGTGCACGTGAAATTCAAGCACTTGAAGTTCACCAATAATCTCAAAACTACACAATTATTCCCAACCTATACAAAACATTAATTCAGTATATTTCCTTGTGTGCAATTAATGAAATGAAACCAATCAAACCATAGAGCAAGAGTAGACAAGAAGCAAACTGAACCGGTTTAATACATGCCAAATCTAGAAGAGTTTACAACACAACATATTAATTCTGATCCATACACATGATATAACTTGCCACAGTTTTGCACTTACCAGGATTAGTCTGAAAGGTTCACGAGGAATTTCCAAAAAGTCAAACCACAACAAGTCAAGATTCGAGACAATAATGCAAGAAAATTGCATAGGAAAACTGAGATTTGTATGGAGGAGTCGAATGAAGAAGAAAAAGAAGAAGAGTAGGAGAGAATGAGATACAAATAATAATAATAATAATAATAATAAGATGAATGGTGAAGGAAGAAAAGTAATGCTTTTAGCATGACAATCCATTGCTGGAATCACCCAACCCAGCCACTCTCTCTCTCTCTACTTATTTTTCCTTTTCAGTTATATTACTTTTTCTTTCTCGGTAACTCGGATAAGATTCCAAACCTCCATATGTTAAGGGGTCATTTGGCTTTTCTTTTTTTTTTCTTTTTTTTTCTTTTTTTTTTCAGAAGTCAAGAAAGAGCTTTTAAAATATAAAATTTATTTTTGATACCCCATTGTTATTTTATGAAAGTATTTTTTCTTATAAAAAGAGTTTTTTTATAGAAAGCATGTATAATGTGACTTCTTTTAAAAATACTTTCGAAATTACAAAACTCTTTTAAAAAATTAATTTTCAAATAAAAACTAAAATAATTGATTTTGGAAGCTTTTATATATAAGGTAAAAGTAAAAGAGATGCCAAACAAGTCTTAAATTGTCTTCACTTTTAGCATAAAATTATTAATTTGTGATTGAAAGTTTTTTTTGATGGAAAATGATGAAGAATAGGACTTTTTTCAAGGACTAACTTGACAGCTTTTGATTGATAGTTTTTTGTTTAGTTTTTTTAACTATCAATGAAAATTTGTCCAAGTACACGTGTCAAAAACCCCGTCATTGACCCTATTTTTCTAACAGAATTGTTTGATTTACGGTTCGACGATCGTCCTTAATAGTTATAGTGCTATGTATCTACACACCCTCAAAGCCGGTTGATGGTTCGACTCAATTTTAGTTATATTAACTTGCGAGGTTGCACAAACTTCAATTAGCCCCTGCTTATCTCATTCTTTCAAAACTCTTTTTTTATATATATTCATTTTTAACTACACATTTACAGAATAAAATATTTTACACGTAAACCTAAAAAAAATTCCTATATTTTAATTATACATTCTCCAAAAATTCACTATTCAAAACAATATTTTAAAAAAAAAATGTCTTCCAAACATGAGCTTACTGTTATTGAAAATGTCACTTATACACTCTCAATTTGACATGATTATTGACATTGTATGCATTGATAAGTGTTGATTGGATTGAAACATTGTCAGAATTTTAAACTGTTCAATGACGTGTTACCACGTGATTCAATGTCAAAAATGATATGAAAAGTAATATACATGCAGCATGATTGTAGTGTTGTTTAGAGCCCGTTGGCATGGCTTTTGAAAATCAAAATGAGCTTTTGAGGTTCAAAAGCAACGTTGGACTCGTTTGGCTAATTTTATGAAAGAAAAGTTTTTAGAGAAAGTTCATTCAATGTGACTTTTTTAAAAAATACTTTTAAAATAGAAAATATTTTTAAAAATTAATTTAAGATAATTTTCATGAAGCAAAAGTCAAAATAAAAGTCCCATCAGTGAAATTTGGTTATTGAGAATTATTGCGAGAAGAGGGGGATTGGTAAAATAGCCCAATTTTGTTTCACGTGATTATATTCTCGGCAGACCAAAAGACCTTTACACTTGTCGCAGTCTTTTTCACATACTTGAAATGACGATTTTACCCTGTCCTCTTGCAAAAACCGTTGATTGAGGAAAATGCTTTTTTTATTATTTTATGGATGGAATGGAATGAAAACAGCTCATAAACAGGTGTTATTACGCACGACACGACACTACGCCCCCTCCTCTCCATTTGGCACATTTCTTTTCCAGATATTTTACCGTACCCTTTGTAGTGAATATTCACAAAGAAGATTTAGGACATGTTTGAGTCACGTTATTTTGAAAAAATTTATTTTAAAATAGTAAATGGATGAAGAATATATGGTTGAAAAATTAAAAAAAAAGTTATTGATGTGATAAAAATATTATTTTATTGAAAAATATATTGTTAAAATTGAGTAGAAGAATGTGAATGAAAATTTTAATGTGTACCAAACGGGGACTTAAAAAAATTGGAAAGAAACAATTTTGATTGTGACAAATAGAATTGTTGAATTGGAAAAAGACTAAAGAATAAGACATACTAACCAACACGTGTGTGTGTTTCGTCATTTTTTTTCTTTCTCTATCGATTTTAAGATATTGAATAGCGAAAAGTCAAGACCTAACAAAAGAAGTAAACCTGAAGTGTCACAAACGACTAAGATGAGAACCAAAATCGGATGTACCATATTTTTAGTCATCCATTACGAGAACACCTTCTTCTGAGTGAATATGTGGAAGTACGCTATAGTAATTCAGAGAAACGTGTGGTTTATGAACCCAATGATAAAATACTATTTTAAATCATGAGAGTTTATTGAGTGGAAATCGAGTTTTAAGTCCATGTCCGTCGAAAGATAACTTAGATCAATTACAAAACTAAATTAAAAACAATATTATCTTCTTGCCACCACCATACGTCTAACACTTAACCACAAATCACGCCATCTGGACCATAGTTCAATGGTGCAAAGGACATGAGTGAGGAAGTCTCAGCTGAGCTAACAGTCGCAGTGTGTGGGTTCGATTCATGCCTCTAACAAGGTTTGAAATTTGACTATTTGTGGGCACCAGTACGACAGCTCTGTACCCTAACCTGCTGAGGCACATCCCGCAATTGACCTCCTCCACGATNTCAGTGAAATTTGGTTATTGAGAATTATTGCGAGAAGAGGGGGATTGGTAAAATAGCCCAATTTTGTTTCACGTGATTATATTCTCGGCAGACCAAAAGACCTTTACACTTGTCGCAGTCTTTTTCACATACTTGAAATGACGATTTTACCCTGTCCTCTTGCAAAAACCGTTGATTGAGGAAAATGCTTTTTTTATTATTTTATGGATGGAATGGAATGATAACAGCTCATAAACAGGTGTTATTACGCACGACACGACACTACGCCCCCTCCTCTCCATTTGGCACATTTCTTTTCCAGATATTTTACCGTACCCTTTGTAGTGAATATTCACAAAGAAGATTTAGGACATGTTTGAGTCACGTTATTTTGAAAAAATTTATTTTAAAATAGTAAATGGATGAAGAATATATGGTTGAAAAATTAAAAAAAAAGTTATTGATGTGATAAAAATATTATTTTATTGAAAAATATATTGTTAAAATTGAGTAGAAGAATGTGAATGAAAATTTTAAAGTGTACCAAACGGGGACTTAAAAAAATTGGAAAGAAACAATTTTGATTGTGACAAATAGAATTGTTGAATTGGAAAAAGACTAAAGAATAAGACATACTAACCAACACGTGTGTGTGTTTCGTCATTTTTTTTCTTTCTCTATCGATTTTAAGATATTGAATAGCGAAAAGTCAAGACCTAACAAAAGAAGTAAACCTGAAGTGTCACAAACGACTAAGATGAGAACCAAAATCGGATGTACCATATTTTTAGTCATCCATTACGAGAACACCTTCTTCTGAGTGAATATGTGGAAGTACGCTATAGTAATTCAGAGAAACGTGTGGTTTATGAACCCAATGATAAAATACTATTTTAAATCATGAGAGTTTATTGAGTGGAAATCGAGTTTTAAGTCCATGTCCGTCGAAAGATAACTTAGATCAATTACAAAACTAAATTAAAAACAATATTATCTTCTTGCCACCACCATACGTCTAACACTTAACCACAAATCACGCCATCTGGACCATAGTTCAATGGTGCAAAGGACATGAGTGAGGAAGTCTCAGCTGAGCTAACAGTCGCAGTGTGTGGGTTCGATTCATGCCTCTAACAAGGTTTGAAATTTGACTATTTGTGGGCACCAGTACGACAGCTCTGTACCCTAACCTGCTGAGGCACATCCCGCAATTGACCTCCTCCACGATGTTTTATGTGTGTGGCGGTGTTGGACCCTCAAGGTTGGGGCATTATTCGCGAAGAACGTTATCAGCACAAAATTCATGAATAGGCTATCGAGCTGGGCTGAACTGCACACTAAGTCATTCGGCGCGTGAATTGAGTCAGCTACAATAAGCAGAAGCAAAATACCCGTTTCCAAGAGACAAATCCCTTCGGCAGCTGTAAAACTTTTCAATCATTAGTCCTGAATGAGTGAAGAACTCGAATGACATACGAATTTGTGAAGAAATCCCAATCTTTTTTAAGTCTCATATGTTTTAAATGGCAGGAAGTTGATTTAAAAAATTTGGTTTTGACTGACTTTGATTAAATATTAAGGATTGTGTTACGTGTACATTATAATTTACAAATTTATTTATTAATCGATGATATGGTGATATTTGATTGAATCAAAATCTCACCAAAAATAAAAAAATAAAATTCTTGTTGCCACTAATTCACATTACATAAATACAATCATTTAAATATTGTTGCGGGTCAGAACAGGCTCGTCGCTTCACCCTCCACGTGTCCCTGAGGGAGGCCCAGGTCATGCCACGTGCCTACCGAAGCGATTACGAATGGAACGAACTGATTGCACTAACCGAGGTGATTACATCAGGGGCGAACATCTGCGACACCGCAGATGCAAAGGCCCGTACTCCGCTTCTGCCCTGCCACATCTGCTTCGCCTCGCCCCGGCAGAGATCCCTTGCACAATCTTTCTTAGGTCAAATCACTGACTGATGGGACGTGTGGCAGGACCCAAACGGTCAAATCAGCCGCTTTAGCCAAGAACATTTAATGCCGCCAACCTAGAGATTGATGGATGGACACCTAGGATAGGAGGAGCCCAGAGGATCGGGCAACACGTGTCTCTTCATCCGACGGCCCTCATCCCCTTTCTCTTAGTATAAATATCGTGCCCTTATGCTTGAAGAAGGGATTGGAGTTTTGACCCATCCCCACTCCATTATAGACTTTGGTATTATCTTTCTCCCCCTCATACGTTGGTACTTCCCTTTTAAATTTCGTCAACCGCTTCCCGGCGAGTTGTCCGCCGCCGGCGAACTATTCTCCGGTTGAATCCCAAACTGACTTGACCGTTAGAGTGCTCGCGGCCGCTCCTAACCCCTTCGGGAAATGCCTCGGGTGATGACGTTCTGCCACGTGTGCAGGGTGGAGATGACTTGAAGATATTCTTCTGTTGACCACGTTGGATTCGTTTTTTGAGGTCAACATAAATAGTGAAGAGATTTTGACAGTTCTAATTCAATTTAAGACATATAATCAATGTGTGAAAGAATTTGTAAATGATAATGCAGGGACCTCTTAATCATTTGACATTTTTCTAGGTTGAAGGCATTTTCCTCTTTGAGGAGAAGTTTGTAGTCTATTTAGCCATTTAGACAATAAATAAATAAATAAAAATTATATTTTTAATAGATTTTGATTAAAAAATATATGGAATATACTGTTAAAATTAATTGTTGATTTGACTTAAATTTTAAGCAAATATTTTAGTTCAACCAAAAAATGGGCTCAGTGAATAATGTTATTTGTCAATACAAAAATGCTACTTGTAAAGGGAAATTTTACACACTAGTTTATAGGTGCGATGTGGCAGAATTTAATTGGTTGATTTAACTTTATTTCTTTTCCAAAAGAAAAAGTGCGGGACTTTAATGGGCCCCACACTAATTAGAGAGGACTGTAAAAATTACAGCCCTCTAAGTGCTGTACAAGGGGCATTTTTCTTTCCAAAATTCATTGAAATTTCTCCACCAGTTTGTGAGTCTTTCTTGTACATATGGCACTTCTCTTGTCATTAATAGATATCATCATTAGTCTAGATGTTAAGGTGGCAATTGATCCCTTAATTTATTATTTAATGTCTTAAAATGCATCATAGTTAAAATGAATAGAGGACACACCATCACCTAGATTAATGATTATCTCTACTAATGATAAATTAAGTGTCTGACTTTTCTCCGCACTCATTTTTAATTACACTTTCTCAGAAAAAAAAAAATAATAATAATAATTCATTTTTCACATTTTTTCAAAACTTTTCATTATTTTATAATCATATATTCTCAAATAAAAAAATAATTTATAAAATATACTTCCTCCATCCCATAAAAATAGATTTGCTTCTATTTTCATATAAATTAAAAAATATTATTAAAATGATTGAAAATACAATTTTTACTTACACTTCTTTCTAGAGGTGTCCAAAAGTCCTGAATCGAACCAGATCGAACCGAATCAAGCGGTTCTTCACAAATTAAATACCCGAACGGGTACCCGAATCGAGAACCGATGGGTATGAGTCGGGTCTCGGGTCTAGACCAAGAACCGAATAACCGAATGATAATCGAAACTAAATAATTTTTTTATTTTATTTATTGAATTAATTAAATTATTTTATTTTTTTCTAAATAAATTCACAAATTAATTAATTAAATCAGATCATTTCATAATTTTNTTCATTTCTTTATGCAGACAGATTGCTTGAAGTAAATGAATTATTGATATGGATCACCGACATTTTAATATTAATATCTACTTTTTGGTATTTGTATGCATTGAATTAATGTTATTCGACAGCTAGTTATTTATAAATTTTTAAATTGGGCTACTTTAATTTGTAAAAATTACGAATGAAATGTCATTAATTATATTTATGTAGCGTTGCTGTAAATGTTAAAAAATTTAATTAGGCATGGAACCAAAACGAACCGAACTGAATCTGAACGGTTCCATAATTATATTTGGACCCGACGGGTCCATTTATTAAATACTCGAAAATTTTGGAACCGAGCATAATCGAACCGAACCGACCCACGAACAGCCCTACTTCTTTCCAAATACTCTCCTACATAATAATTTAAATATGAATAATGACAAGAAGCATTAAATAGTAACATGAAAAAGGGAAGTTGGAAATGTAATTGAGAACATGTTGGAAAGTCGGAAAAGTTTTAATCTCAGACTGGATGATTACAAGTCACTAGTTTGTGCTTAACAATTGGTTTGGTCAGTCTTTGAAAGTGGAGGTGATTTCCATTCATTTAAATTATTATTTTTTAAATCCAATTTTAGTTTAAAAATATTAATCTGTTTTATTTGTGTTCGAAAATATATTCTAGTTTTATATTTTTCTTAGCGTCGGTAAATTATGTTTCTTTAAATTTGCATTCCGACAATGACCTAATCGTTGAACTATTGATTTTTTTAATTTTTTTTCTGTTAAAAAATAAAACAGTAATATCATTTGGCACTATCGATTCTACGTGGCATTATTCTAAATAAAACCAAATATCAAATATTATGTCATGCAAAGAGAAATTGGAATTTCTTGCACGATTGTTTGAGAAAAAATGAATCGTGTAATGGAAATTAAAGTCAAAATCAACGATTAAATTTAATTGCATATTCTGTGAATATATATTATATCAAAATTAAACCACGGCCCCGACTGTCTAAGAAATTTAAACGAGGTGGACCATTAGGGTTCAGTCAAGTGGTCAAATCCGAACGTGCAATGATGATGAGCATAAAAGCCATTTACAGTTAATTAATGTAGAATAATCACTTTCTTAAAAAGAATGGAAAAACGCCGACTACAGAAAGTAGCCGCTTCATAATATATCATCTCATCTCACATTAAAAATTAGGCAAAGCAAAAAATATTTGATACAACTTTTTTATCAAAATTGAGTTCATAGCATATTTGGCTACGTTGAAAGGAAGGATTACAGATGAGGTACCAAACATTTTAGTTAATTGCAAACTTTGTCCAAACCTTTTATTTGTATCATCCGCGGAACCAAACGTTTTAAAAATATGCACCAGATATCCAAATGGACGGTTTCCGTCCAGTTGACCAAAAATAGTAGACTTTGATCAATTTTGACTGAATAGCTTGGAACTTCTCGAAGGAAAGGACCCTAACACTAACTCTGAAATTGAGGAAAACACAATCCGTCGTGCATGTTTGGATAGAGCTTATGGAATTTTCATATAAGTTTCACACTCTGTAGGCTTACAAGAAAGTTCCATAAGCTCCAAACATGCCACTAGTCATTACATATAGTTGAAAACACAATCGAATTGTAAGAATATTTCTAGATCGGATGTTTTTCCAACACTAAAGGTTTCGATCAGAATTAACATCCGAGTTGAAATGTTCGAGTGAGCTGGAAATTGTTAAGTATTCAACCAACAAGAATGTACCTAATTATTGTCTTGGCGAACAGAGCTAATTTAATTCATTTATGTTTTTTTCACATGCACTGAAAGTGATGAGAAAAAAGATTATTAGGTTGAAAAGCCAGCAAAAGGAAACATGTAGGCTTCAAAAAGGACCCAATAATTTAAGCTAAAGAACACATTATTGTATTAGAAGTATAAGATATAATCATGAATATGGATTGCTTTGGTGGGGGCTTTAGGTTTGTAAAAGCAAAAACTTATCAATCAAATGATGTGAAAAAAGGATGTGTCATGTGCATGCAACCTGAAAATATTGAGTTTTTAGGCAAGCTTAATGAGTGAATCCATTTTTACTTTTTGAGCAATTAATTTGGACCACCCCCAAAAAGGGACAACCAAATTTTACTAGCTAGTCTGCCTACCATCATTACCCCTCATTCTCTCAAAAAATCGAAACGAGATTTGTTCAATTTTCTAGATATCATCGTTCGATTTTGAAAAAATAATTGCTAGGGTACCTACCATAAAACCTGTTGACCTCAAATAATGGACTCAACAGATGCCGGGCCCACTCCTGCCACGTCAAGTGTTGATCCGACGCGTTTCTACCGGAATGAAAACGGCAGTTAGGTTTGAATGAACGCGGGAGGCACTTTTCGGCAAGAGACAAAAGTGTTCAGACACCGGCGGTATAATTTTAAAGGTAATCACACTATCAATGATTACCTAATCAGAATGATAATGGATCGGTCTCCTTGTGGTGGAATGCATGCGAGGATAGGATTTGTGGTATATTGAATGTAGCGGATTCTTATATGTTTGTCATTGTGTCTGTAAAGGGTTGTAAAGAATAGAGAATCCCAAACTTTCTTTCACTTGTATTTCTCTAGTAATATTCTTACAATTGTCCTCCCCTCTCATGGATGCTAAAAGCCAACCCCTTTTTATTACAAAGAGAGCATATTTATACTATTTCGTTGGGCATGTTCATCGTTGGATCATTCTCCACGTAGCTGTATCCTGGCGTCCGAAGCCTCACATCAAGGTCCATTCTAAATATTCAATGCCTCGGGCATAGGATTTGCCGCCCTAATAATAGGCTTGCAGTCTGATATCCCTTTATTGCTTGTCACGTCAATCGCTTCTGAAAGATTCGCGAATCTATGGAGAGCGACTTCGGACCTGAGAGTCATAGGTTCGGCTTCTGCTGGACGTCCTCTATATGTGAAGGACTTCGGTTCCTCTTTGTTAAGCCCCTGCACAGGACTTCGGGAGCTTCGGTAACTGGGTTTCTGAAGGTCTTCGGTTTATTGCGATCTCCTTTCTCCTGGATGCTGGCGTCACTACTGTGTATGTGGACTTCGTCGATTACATGGCCAGACACGTGGAATGACGACGTGGAGCCCTTATTCTCCAGGGGGGGGGGAAACAAAACCAATAATGTTTGATTTTGAAATAGAATCCAGTTCAGTTTTGCAAGGCTACCCGCCATGATATGGATTCGGCGAATTTTTTTTTTTTTTTTTGGGTTTTACGATATGGCAGCATGTTCTTTGTCAATTCGTGCCATTTATTATTGTTGCAAATTCTTTGAATTATTTCCATTAGAGAGAGGTTTATACTGAGACTAACTTCGGTAAATGATTTACTGTGAAATGTACGGTGAAAAAATATTTATTAATTTATATATGAACAAACGATATTTTGATAAAATACTTTCTCTTGGACTGATTGGGAGTGTGTAAGATCATGAATACAAGATCATGAATACGAACAATTGATCAACATTTCTTTTCTAATCCATAGAATTAGGGTTAAATATTGATTTGTTTTGAGTGATAATGATAGTGTGTGGGCTAATGAATGGGCTATGTTGTGATATAAGACACGAATATACACATTCAATAATGTGCAAGACCCTTGTAGACACAATTGTTGGTAAATGGTTTTTTAATTGAGAAATGGGTCAACTTTGAGCCCAAATTTAAGTGGGACCCGTAACTTATTTTTAAATGGACCTA
>CAIGRF010091875.1:0-14517 GCA_903798235.1 Fraxinus ornus
CACATGTATTGCCCGACACATTGCTAGATGTCAATCTGGGACGACGGATGTGAATTGATAATAAATTAAAAGGGATATTTTAATTTATCAATTTTGATTAGATCAAAATAATAATTCACGTCATTAAGTATCGTGATTGGAAACCTAATGAGTCACACACAAAAGAGAACCAGAAAAATGAGATTTACCAATTAATTAATTGACAAGTGTTGGATAATTAATTAATTGTGTTGCTTATTAATAGACCCGAATTAATTAATTGATTAATTAATTAATGGACCAAATTTAATTAATTTAATTAATTAAATATTGGACCGAATTTAGTTTAAGAGACGGATCGAGCCCACTTGTACTTATATTAATAGGCTTCTAGAATTTGAAAATTAAAGAGAATTATTCATTATTCTTGCTAACACGAGAAAAAAAAAACTCTAGTCGCCATTCTTATTCCCTGTGTGGATCACCATTGGAGGCTGAATAAATGGACAACTTGAATTCCAGATCGTGATCATTGGAGTTCGTAAATCAGCAAGAGTGTTTGCAGAATTCATCTAAGGTACAATTCTAATTACAGTTTCTATCTAAACATAAATCAGATCCTTGTTTGGGAATCGAAATTGCTTTATTTCCGCTGCGCATGATTAAGTAGATTCCCAACAGACGGTACCAGATTATATTAATTATGACTGTTTTGGAGGTTATAGTACAGATTGAGAATCTTTGACAGGTTTTCTGTCAGCCAATAGCCATGTTTCCCACTCTGACCTCCATCGCCTCTCTCTCATCCTTCTCTCTCTGCTTGTCTGAGTAACCATTTTCTAAAGACGTAGAAGGGGTGAGTCGTCGAGGGCCTGTGCTGATCCATGGATGGTTAAGACATTGTGCTGCAGTCGGCCTTTTCTCGGGAACAAAATCGAGTATCTGAACAAGGAAGTCAGACAGGTCATTTGCATCTTGCTCACTGAAGTCATATTTTTCCACAAGCACCTTATTGAGAGGCCAATATCGTAATCGACGGATATGTCTCAAATCTCCGTATCTATTAAAGAATTCCCGTGAGTAGCGCCCGCCTAAGGCAATCTGCAGAAAGTTTGTGTAAGCATGGGAAAAATTACTTCTTAGGAGTATATAATGTAACAAGCTTCATAAATTAATTCAACACAAAAATCAAAATTGATGGTTTTAGGCTTTTAGTTGGGTACAATAACAGAAGGAAAATAAATTGTCCCAACTTTCTTCACAAACAAACAAAAATTCTCACCTTGCGTGGCATCATCCCGAGAAGCTCCATCATCAGGGCCAAATGATCCTTCAAAGGAAAAAGAAACTAATTAATAGCGAAACCAATCAATTTAATAAGAAATCAATATATGCAATTAAGAATTTGAACTAAATGCTACGGAAATGCATCTTACGTAACTGGTTCAGATTGTTGATATAAATGGTAATAAATAATAATACATACCAAAGGAAACCTGAAACTTAGCAACCAGGCTGACACTCACAAGTCACTGATGAGCCAAGCCAACACAAAATAGAGCGCACTAACTCAACATTAAGCATGTTTGGGAGCTGTTTATAATTGGTTTAAACAGATAGAAATGAATTATGGTTGAGTGGGTAGTACTTGTGCGTCCCATAAAACTTGTGGATAAAAGTGGTTTGACCAATTATAAACAGTTTATAAACATTAGCCAAACATGGACTAAGTATCTAACATAAGAAGGTAGCAGTTCAGAATGACATTATATAGAGATATTTTTACAAAGTGATGTCATCTGTCACTTAAAAATGAAGTAAATATGTCTATAAAGTATGCTACAAAAACCGAATCAAGGAATTTACAAAAAAGGAAAACAGAGATAACCCAATAGGTCAACAGAAATGCACAAGTAAATATCCGTATACTTCACCACATAGATGTCAACACATGCAAAAATTTCGTGCAGCAAATACTGGCCACCTAACATAACAAGACTATATTGGAATGCCATATAGAAAAACCATGTATCAATCAAGATTCCTATTATAATTAGTCTTTATTTAAAAAGCAACATAAAAACAATCATTTCAAGTTACTCTACGACTTTGGATACCCACATAAAAACTGAAATTTCCTCTGGGTGAAATCACTCGATGGAATTTCAAATATGCACAACAAACAAAGGATGGCCTAACAGAAGCTCAGTAATAACAATAACCAACATGTGATATCCTGATATGGGCAACATAATTGAATATGCTTTAAGGCATGAATTGTAAAAGACGCTCAATCAAACGACTATCAGTGCCAGCACCAGGGCTGTTTGCTTCAAGGCAGTAGTAAATTTATAACGAGTGTTAAGCGTACTCCAAGTAAAGGCAAACATGAAATGCCACTATAATAATTTCAAAAGTACAGCAACAGTCCAGTCATCATGATACATAATAAAGTTTTATAACACAAGAAAACAGTACTGCAAGCACCTAGTAACGAAATGATCAGAACCAGACTGCCAATCAGAGATGACCCAGTAAGAAGTTTAGCAGAATGGTGTTTTTGCTCATTTATGTATAACACAGTCTTGCTCTATTCATATACGTTTATAATTACATTTCGGGTCCCACGGTCAATAATGAAAACCTTAGTTTATTAATCCTATAAGTCTCAAATTCGGAAAATATTCAAGTCCAGAGAGGTGCCAGTACCTCATCACGGTCATAGTTGTCGCCGCTGTGAGGATCGAAAAGAACATCTCCTGTGGCCAGCTCAAAGCAAATGCACGCAAATGACCATAGATCAGCTGATGTGGAGTACTTAGATCCTAGGATAACCTCTGGACACCTGTACTGCCTTGTCTGAATGTCAGTTGTGAATTGTTTATATGTCCAACAAGCATTTCCAAAATCCACCAGTTTGCACTTTAGGTCAACTTCAACCAATAGCTTCTGCCTTCTTAAACGGCTGCCTCTCTTATGCACTATAGTCCCTTTGCCAGCATCCTTCACACCATCAGAGCTGTCCAATTTATCTTCTGCAGTTGAAATATTTGTTGGATCTTCAGTGGACTCGCTATTTAATTTGCCATCATGGTGAGAATCTTCAGGACCACTTGCCTCACTATCAAGCTCGGCTTCCTCTCCCAACTCAACGCGCCTCTCAGCTGCTCGATTGGCCTTTCTTCGGATTTTCTTTTTCTGATTCTTGGTCAGGTCAGTATTTGAACACTTAGCATTTTTGGAAGATCCAGACTCCGGCACAGCCTTGCTTTTACTCGAGGGGAGAATAAGAGGTGCACCTGACTTCCTTGGATCTTTAGCTGGATCGATCATCGACAGAAGCAATATGTTCTCTGGCTTCAAATCTGTGTGTATGATTGATAGCTGATGATGCAAATAATCCAACCCTACTAAAATATGGAAGCAAATTTCTTTAACCGTGGGAATAGGCAATCCTCTATATTCTGAATACTTAATTAGGGTCAAAAGATTGTCGCCCAAGTACTCAAAAACCATACAAACATGCTGTCCATTTGGTCCTGAATGCTTAAAGTTATCCAAAAGCTTCACAACACATTTCTTGTCTTCTGGATCTCCCTCGGCAATCTGTTTTAATATAGTGATCTCGTCCATTGCTGCTTCTGTGTAGTGCTGTGCACTCTTTTGAACTTTTAGTGCTACATATCTCTATCACCCAAATATTTAACATAAAAGAAAATCACAATCAGTCAAACTATAGTTAGGTTCAAAACTTAATTAAACAATGCATTTTATAAACTGTCTGTGTGTGTGTGTGTGTTGCGTCTACCCGATGTCCTAGAATAATATTAGTTCAAAAGAGAAACCTTAACTCCACAAGACAACAGAAAATGAGTAACAAGAACAGTAAAAATTTCCAAATAAGGTAAGATGAATTGAGAAATGTACAGATTTTTGGGTGTCCCAAGCGAGCCAGACGGTGGAGAAATGGCCCCAGCCGAGCTTGCTCTGAACAACATATCGGCCGTGATTGAATGTATCACCTATTCGTACAGCGTGGTAGCCTCCGCGCCTGTAGTCCTTCGTCCCCTCGTCCTCCGACGTGTAATCGCTCGTTTCGCTCCAATCGTCTCCGCCACCGTTCCTCTCCACCGCCACCTCTTCCGCCATCGATCTTGTTATTGGAATACTCGAACAAATTTGGAAATTTCGAAAATCTAATAGGAACCCTAGCCCTAGCTCTAAGTGTGTGTTGAGCGTGTTTCTGTGCGGGTGTGTGTGAGAGAGAAGGTTTATTTTCTAAGTTAACAGGAGAAGAGGGTGATAAATTAATCTGTTATTTTATTCCCCCTTTAAAATTTACAAGGTCACGAGATGGTAACTATTCAAATTTAGGTTACGTAAACTAAAAAGTTACATTAAAATTAGTAATTAATTTTAGTGACGTAGTTTATGAAATCTACAAATTTTTTAATCATATATTTTATCTAATTTTTATCAAAATCTACTAAAAATTTGATTTTTATCAAGCATGTGTAGACTTTTCTAAATGCGAATAAAATGCTGTCATACTTGATATTTGATAGATTAAACGTCATATAAGAAGTACGTTAGAAATATTCGTGAGTTATACTGTCCAACTCAATATATGAAATGTAGTGTGCTGTTTTTGAGTTTGGATGATAGCATACTAAGAGTAAAAATCAATGTTAATTAAATGTATAGTGTATACGATAGAACAATCTAAGTATCAAAGATGAGAGAATGTCCAGTTGTTGCAGCGAGTTATGCCAACTGGACTAATGTTCTAGTGCATTATTCTTAAGAAAAAGAAGCGTCCAAAATATTTGCGAGTTGTGCTCTTAACATATCGAAAGTATCGTACTGCTTTCAAGTTTGGATGGTAGTATGCTCTCTTATTTCTCAAATATCAAATACATCGAACTGCTTTCAACCCTTAAGATAAGCATATTTGAGCTTGAAATCTGTTGACCCCAAAAAATGGTCCAACAGAAAATGATGATTCCAAATATTTCTTGATTTGTGACGCAATTAATTGTATGATAAAATTGGTCGATTTTGAGGAGTAGACTTCTAAATAAAGAAAGTTAAAGTTTTCTTTCAAGTGTACAAATTTTCATTACCTTCAAATNCATACCGTTAGATAGTAAACTACGTGGCCTCATCTGCCTGACTAATACATCACATCATAACCATCTATCAATCATGCCATAAATGCCAATATCTTCTTGTATTGCATTTTCATTCATGATTGGACAGTGTAGGTTGGCAGAAGCGGCGTCAACAGCGTGTTGTCCCATCAATCCCTCTTTTGGCGCTTCGGTTTATACGGGTTAAGTTCTCCTGCCAGAGGTTCGGCTGGGTATCTTGCACGTGGGGTCGGATGAGTAAGATATCAGGTCGGTCGACCTCCAGGCTTCGATTTCCCTCCACGCGGCTTATTTATTTTATGATTATTTATATGAGTAACAAAATCTGTAACTATTTTTTCATTTAAATATCTTCATATCATCAACACATCACAGCTCTGCGCAGTGTACCATGTTGAGTTATTCAATTACAATTATTTTGTATTTCACATCCTAATATAATGCAACAGTGAAGGACAACTCGCCCACTTTGTCAGTGCACGAATACAAGTACTTGCATATGATGTCTAGCGAAAAATGCTGCAACCACATGAGCATGGCTTAGGGAGGGAATGGAGAGCGGATGATGGAAGAGCCAAGGGGAGCTGAGTCAATTGATGAAAATAGAAGGCTTTTAGGTATTCGAGAAGGTCCATGGAGTAGAGGAAAGTGCATAAATTATTTCAAACAGAGGGCTGCTTCATCAAAGGCTTACTCATTCTTGAGCAGTTGAGCTTCCTATTTTCAGCCTTCATGCTCATGTTATATGTGCTAGTTGTTTCCTTACCCTTCACTAATCTTTCAAATGGTTGTACTTTTCTTTTAATCAATCGATTAATTTGAAAGTTTATGGTCATTTTTCTTCTACTATAAAGTTATTTATTTGTTCATCGATCGCAAATAAGTAATTACAAACATACATATTTCTTATCTACATGTTTAAAGTCGTGAATTGATTCAAATGTGGTAACAGTAAATTTAAAATTTCGGTTCAAATCACGTCACAGCCCAATTACAAAAGGTAATTCAATTTATGAAAAATTACATGATAACTTCAAGATGCACGTCGAAGATATGAAACAAAAAGCGCATTTTTGGAACTTAATAGTTGATAGAACTCAACAAAATTTTAGTCTCATTTTCTTCTCTTAGAGTTTATTTGATACAGCTCCAATCAGATTAAAATTGAAAGTATAGTCGTTATTGGGTCTCACTCGTCTAATATAAGTCAACAATAACGACTAATTTTTCAATTTTAATCTCTACCGAACATGCCCTTAATATTGCCCAATACTATTCAATCATACGTGCCAAACATGCTCAAGTTGCAGTACAATTGTTCAAACAAAATAAATAACGAAAACAAGAGAGAAACTGGTTTCTAACCAAATTTATACTATAGTGAGCAAAAATCACATTAATCAAGTGTACAATAAATTACTTCTGTATAAATAAAATATTCCCGTATGAAATCTAAAGTTAATCCCGTTCCGGGATAGTAATTCTACAATAATCAACAAATTAGAATAGCTCGAAACTGCAATCTATTATACGGCACAAGAAGTACCGATTGCTACGAACATCTCTTTGGACCAGAAACTATAGTAAGAAATGTAAAATTCCTCCCCTAAATGTTAAAAAATGTAACTATGACAAAGACTTAATACATAAAATGAGAAAGCTAGAACAATAGTTGGTATCAGCTCGTAGTAATCGAGACGTGACGAACTATTGTTGACTTGTCCCGCGTTGAAAAATTCGGTTTTGCCATTGCCAGTGCTTGTAGAGACATTCACGGAAGATGAACCTATATGGGATGAATTTAAATCCGTTAACTTAGACAATGTATGAAGACTCGGGGGTTTGATGAGAATGCACAATTAATAAAGAGACATGAACTATCTCTACAATTAAAAGTCACGAGCAAGTTCATTTGCTAGAACTTCCATATATTTGGCTAGGGAAGACGATGGCTAGGCCGAGTCTAGCCGGCTAAGCTCTAAGGACGAGCCCGAGACGGCCCAAAAGCTCAAGACGAGCTGGTTCATGAAAAAAATTGAGCCCCAAGTGGCCCATGGGTCAAGACCGGGAAGAGCCAAGCCCCACGAGCCATCGAGCGGCTCGGCTCGTTTGCCACCATTATATTTGACGATCAAATACACAAATAATTGCTCTTTACAAAAGCATATAAGAAATCAACATGCAAATGAACCACATAAGAATAAATGTATATCAATAATTATATACAGGTATAATAAGGTGGTAGTAAAAACTTACAATCATAATTGGCCCATCCAATCCGTTGACCGGCCAAATCGTATACAACAATTTTATCTTTCAGGACAAGGTCTGCAAAGAGATAAAAATAACAGATTAATGGAAAACAACATACATAAGCACTTTTCCGACATAGTACTAATGTCGAAAAACATCGTAGCACTAGACGAAGAATTATTCTACACATAATTAAAACTAAAACCAAAATATAAAAGTTAGTAACACTCCTATAAAGTGATGAAGAATTAATTTAGATTCATCTCAACTTGAGAAAAATGATACCTGTAATTTTGCAACATAAGTTAATTCAAATTAATATTTGGTGTTAACACGACTAACAAGTATGCATATACACATTTATTAGATTAAATGGAGTGAGCAAGACGCGTGAATGGATAGAAAAAAAGTATATTAATGGTAATACTTTCTGAGACTTCATTTTTTTATATGCGGAAACAGACTTTGTTAGCTGATACTTTAATTTCCCCATGAGCCATACCTCCTAAAATCGTAATCCCTTGACCCTGGAGTTTCTGAAAACCAATGCACCATACTGCAGCACCACTCTGCACGAGCAAACCATGCAAAATAGTATTATGACATTGACAATAAGACAACAAAAAATGCTTTTAAACAAGATGGTACAAGCACATTAGCCCAAAAGTGTATGAGTATCAGTATGGAATCAATCTTCTAGATGAAACATAATACAACAAGGGCATGTTTAGCACGTAATATGAGACAGTACTAAAAAGTAGAATTGCCCAAATAATAGCTTTTTCTCTTTATTAATAACGTTCAATAATTGTTTAATTCACCGTACCAAACAAGTCATTTTACGACGACTTCAATACAAGCATCAAAGATCAACTGCGTTTATTAGCCCTTCGGTGATATTAATGCATTGGTTGCCCTAATACAACAATTGCACATTGACAAGCGCAAGACATGTACAAGTATCCTAGAGACGGGAAGATCAATGATAATGCAAACACTAGTCGCAATAGCTAATATTGGACACAATCACACTATCTTTATAGTTCAGATTAATCATGAAGGAAATTCTTTGGCCAGTAAAGGAATTGATAGAACAAGAAATGAAACATTATGAGAGGTAAAATAATGCTTTTGCATTTTTGTCATTCATGAATCTTGATAAGTACAAGACTTTAACGGGAGTGAGGTGCCCTATCACAATCTTTAAAAAAAATCCACATGAAAGTACGGATTCTCGGGTAAAAAGCAACTAAGTAAATACCCATAAGTAAATTTAAAACCTAATTATTTATATTTTTAAGCACACAGCACTTTGAGAAGAGAAATCAGTTCAAACAGGTCCAAAATGCTGACTTACAATGGAGTTCTGCTGTAAGAGGTAATCTTCAGGCTTCAGTAGCATTGATGCCCCACCAGCAAAGTTTAAACTAACTGGGGGAAATATCTCGGAGACACTGTAGTGATAATAAACAAAAATAAATAAATGGAAATGATCAACCAACTAGCTCAAAAATATCTAGACAAGGATATCGTGTCTTCCAAAAGAACCTGGAGGTAATTAGATAGCACTGGATTCCCTTGGAAACAACAGGGCGTACAGATTGTGAAACTGTCTGCGTTATCTGCACAAAAGAAAATATTCTAATTCTTTAAAGTCTCGCTGTGGCCATAGATAATCACAAATACACACTTAAAAACAAACAGATTTATAGTTCAAAATGTAGCTTGCTTATGCATGTTCGCCTAAGCTTAAAACTCGAATTTACTTTTTAAGTGAATTCTTGGGTCCAAAAATGTTCGGATATGCTTCTTTTCTTGCTTGTGAGTAAAAGTGTAAAACAAGTTAATTAAGTATTCCGGTAACATAGGGTTACTTTCGAAACAAGGTGGGGTTACTTATTTCCTACTATTATCAATAGAAAAGATTATATATCAAAATATACTTATTTCCTTATAAGTAAATTATTAAGCTTGGCGATCCTTTATAAATTTAAGATGCAAGTTATATGAGAAATCAGAAAATTCATCATCATACTTACAGCGTTTACAAAAGGATCATAAGCCTCTTCTGAGAGGTACGCCAAAGTCGTTCCAGAATCAATTATTGTTCCCCGGTTATTAGATGTTTGAAACACTGCTGGATCAATGGGTAATATCTGCCCATTAACAGCAATGCTCTGCAAATTTAAGTTGTAATGTGGCCTGACAGTTTAGATACAGAAATAATATCAAACTTCAGTTGTACAGTTCAAAACTTCAATGCATTTGTATGTAATGGACAAAATACCAAACTTGAAGAATAAGATTATTTAACAGTTCTAGGGGGTATATATACACGCCCATAGAAAAAATTAAAATAAAATAAAATAAATTTGAAAATAGCACACGCTGTTAAATAATCTGAACTCATAATATCGCAATCAAGAGCAAACTTATTAAAATAAGCATTTTGCCTTTCATAGATTTCCTTGAAAATTAGAACCTGAGCACATTATATGGAAGATTAAACTTGGTAACGGTGAGGAAAAATGAGATCAGCCACAAAAGTAATTGACAGGAGGAAATACATACTGTGACGGGACAAGTGGAGTGTATACGAGATTTGGCTCCACAATCTGACCGAGTACTAATATGCCGCCACCATTACCTCCTTTTAAGCAATGAGAGAACACATTCGGGGTGATTCCTTGTGATGAAAGCTGTGAAATAACAGAGAAACCCTGCTGTCCAAAACCAAATATACCATCAACAGCCCTATCCATCTTGGTAAGGTCCCCCGTCTGCGATGTGCTACAGCTGTGTCAAGACAATGCAACAAGGTCAACAAAGAATGGTCAAACAAAGAATAAAGGATACACTGACTAAACAACAAACTTAGCCTTATTCTCAATAAATTTAGAGTTCAGATACATAAAATCATTATTTGTCATTTTGCTCTCTTCAGGATACGGTACAACAACCCTTCTCCTTGCTGAGGCTTAGGAGAGGCTATGAAATATGTGGGTCAGATGAAATATACTGAATATATAATTATGATTCATCATTAACTCACCCAAAAACAATAGGTGCTGAAGAATTGGAGGCCAGCGAATCCCCAATTATTGTGTCAAAATACATCAAGTCCGATGCATAAAAACCCGAAGCCCCACTGCCATCACCGTACTGGAACCTATAACTGCACTGGTTTTGACTCGAACACAATGAATCGGAAGATCCCAAATCACATCTTCGATCTGAACAGGAGATCAGTGAAGCCGTCGATGAGCTCCTAGGATCAAAGAACTCAAGCTGAATCTGTTAAAATGCAATAAAATCCTACTAAAGAAATGTCATCGAATAATTCTGTGACATAATTCGAAGGGGACATTAAAAAAAAATGAACATTTTCACACGATAATGATGAATTTACTTGGAGTCCACTGGATGTTGGGCAGCCATTACAGGAGTTGCAACTGACCCATAAAACATCGCTTCCAGTATCAATCTGTACATAGAATTCTTTTGGAGGTGTCCCCAATTTAACTCTTGTATAATATAGCCTTGAAAGTAAGATCCAAAAGATAAAATAAGTACCAATTTAATCATAATGTAAAATTTGAGACCCAAATATACAAATTATCTTGTATATTCCAAAACATATAAATATATGCTAGCCAAGAACCCATCAAATTCCTTTCTCTTTTCTTGTTTTCGGGATAATTTCAGTGCAATTTATAGCTGCACATTCAATTAATTCGTGTATACATATACGGACACATACACCTATGGCAATATATATTATAGTGAGATAATCATACCCAACAAGAAAAGGATCGTAGGTTCCTTCAACTCGGAAATCAATCACCCCCGTCAGCTGTTGCTGCAAGATTCTACCATGCCGGGCTCGGTCACGGTCCCGGAGTTGACTCATCTCCACTCCGTTATGACTCGTCCTTTCTAGAGTCAACGTCAAGCTCTTCCCTTCACCACCAAACACCGCCGCAGCCGGTAAAACCGCCACTGCCAACGCCAACGCCACCAAAACCAACGGAATGCTCGCTGGCGGCATTTCTCTGAATTTCTTAACTTCCCTTTACTTCTATCTAAACAATACAACGGCTATACACTTGATTATGTGTGCATCTTAATATATATAATTTGTGTGAAAATTTAGAGAGAGAGAGAGAGAGAGAGAGAGGTCAGACAAGAGGAAAGAAAAGTTTCAGTTCAACGACCTTCGTAGTTAAAACACATTATGCACGAAGATTAGATACTCATGGATGTTTGTACCTTGAGAAAAAAGAGTTGTACCTTTTACTGGCAGGCAAATACTAGACCTATTACTGATGTGAACGTGTGGACTTTCCTTTTTCTTTGATTGGTAGGCTAATATTTTCCTCTTTTAAATATTCCAAGAAAAAAAAAAACATTGCGAATTTTTTTAAAAAAGAAAAATCAAAAATATTTTTGGATGACACGATATGTTCGATTAGATAGAACCAAATGAAGCAATCAAGAATAGTGTAGTGGAGTTGATATTTATACACAGTACTGTATATATTTTTTAATTATTTAATTTTTTAAGTTGTTTTTTTCTATTCATTAGAATTAAAAATTTGACTTGAGCACGTGCTAGTGATATCATTACCACTTTTTAAACAATTTTGCATAATTAAATACTCAAAATGCTAAAATTTTACTATTCTCAATTATCATTCCTTGCATGTTTAACGATGATTGCTTCATTTACGACAAATGGACAAATATCTTCTTGTACTTTTCAATCCACAATTGATAAATGAGGAACGAGAAGGTGCATCATGATCTCACCAACGTGATGAGTGAATATGTACATTAATTGACATTAGTTATGTCAATGAGTCGAGTCGAATCGAGTCGAGCTCGGCTAAAAAAATGTAGCTCGGCCCGAGCTTTTGGCCCGGCCTTAGCGGGCCCAGCCGACTCGGGTTTTTTGTTTGTTTGTTTGTTTTGTTTTGTTTTTCTCATTTGCAAAGGCAGTTAGAAAAGTTGTCTGTTTTTTTCAAAAAAAAATATTACTTTTTTTTATTTAATATATGGGCCACGGCCGGCTCGGGCTCGAGCCAACTCCCCAAAACGGGGCTTGACCCGAGCCGGGCCCGGCTCGGGCTTTTTTACGGGCCGAATCCGAGCCGTCGAACTTTTTTGTCATCCCTAATTGACACTTCAACAACTTAAAATCAGTTTAGAAGTGTGTTTTTTCTTTTACCGAGCCGTCGAACTTTTTTGTCATCCCTAATTGACACTTCAACAACTTAATATCTGTTTAGAAGTGGGTTTTTTCTTTTATCAAACGCGAAGGTTTAAAGTAGGAAAAAATTATTAAAAAATACGAAAAATTGATTTTGTTTGAAAAATGTATAGTCGAATAAAAGTAATTTTTCAAAAATCACTTCCGCACAAGCACTTAATGTCCATTTAGTTGGACTTATACATTTATTTCTACTTCTTACAGAAAAACTTTATCAGGAAGATATTTAAGTAAAATTTATATAAAAGTTCTTTAATTAGACAAAACAGTTTCAAGAAACTATTCAAACATATTCAAAATAACTTTTTAATTTCAAAATCGATTTTTGACATTTCGAAAGCCTTGTTTAAAAGGTCCTTAATCATGTATTAAGAACAATTGCAAAATAGTTTTATGGTTTGAAATCAAGAACACGAGAGAACATGTGCATCATCATCGGTATAGGTGGTATGACTCCTTGATTTATTGTTCCACCCCACTTCGATTATCACTACTCTATGAACAATGGTAATTACATTTCATTAATCTAGCTATCAAGTGGCAACTTTCATAAAGTTGTTGAGGGCAATGTTGAATTTGTTAAGTAGATCGAATTCTTTTCAATAAGAGCATGTTAGTTCAATTTAAAGAAAAAAATACAAGTAATTTAAACGACAGTTTGGCCTCCATTATTCTCCATTAAATTATAATTTATTTTTATTTTTTTTCTTATCAACTATACATTCTCAAATAAAATAATATTACATGTAAGCTCAAAAAAAATTCTAACCACACAATTTTCAAAATCTTACTATTTATCTCATTATAACGTGGAATACAGGCCAAATGGGCATTAAAGAAAAGTAAAATTCTTATTTTTAGAAAAAAGTAAGTTAAGCTCAAAAATAGTAACTTCTAGGAGGGAACTCATGTCATAATGCAATAAATGCTTAATTTATTGAAACTTAACATAGTGGATTTCATTATTTAATAATAAAATAAATTTCTGTTTTCGTATGTAATCATATTAAACTAGAAATGAAATAATCAATAATCTCAAGACACCTAAAATATACTTATCCAAGAAACATATATTTTTCTCGAAGCTGGTGCGCCTGGCTCTCCCCTAATTTGGTAGAAAAGTAAGCCCACAGGAATTAAAAGGAAAAGCATTCAAATAATATAAAATAATTATTTAAAAAGTAATTGACCAACAAATCATACTTTACCCCTTGTTTAATCCTATTATTTTAAATTTTTCTTTTCATCCACTCATTATTCGATAAGATAATATTACATATAACCCAAATTTTTTTCCTTAATTTTTAATCACATATCCTCCATCATTCAACTATTCCAAAATGCATCGTATAGCAAAAATGGGGCTCTAACATGAACTTAGCTCCTGTTTAGTGAAAATTAAAATCTAGATTCTATTTTTAATCAAAAGTAACAATTAATTTTAACCATATATTTTATAGATCTCACAATTTTTTAACTATATATTCCATTAACTTTTATCAAAATTTACTAAAAATTTGATTTTAATCCTCCAACAAAATGGGGTATAATATTGTTAGGTTATGCTACACGTACCTAATTTTTTACCTAATGAATTACCGAATTGAAAAGTATTGGTCCCCTATTGGGGGGTGCCTGTGGGCCCTGACACTCCCCCCAATTGGAGGCCGTCACTCGTCAATTTAGTAAAAAATTAGGTACAAATAGGATTTTTCAATATTGTTTTGCAGTCTTACAATGCACTTTAGCAGAACTAAGCTCAATTATTTTTACTTTTTTTGGTCTCTTTTAAAAGCTTCTGTTTTTCTTTAAAAAAGGGTACACTTTTGGAATTTTCTGAAATGTTTTTTAATAATATTTTGGTGC
>CAIGRF010091931.1:1710-14684 GCA_903798235.1 Fraxinus ornus
CTCCTTCAGCCCGACGGGATGTGAGAAAAAGAAAGTATATATATAAATGAGCATACATATTTTTAACTCTGTATTAAATTGAATCAACAATTAGTAACCAACATTAGGTATTTATGCAATAAAAATTGACATCTGCAATATGAATTGTAGATATAGGAGCCCATTCTCAAAATTAATTCTGTCGTTGCTACATTCAGAGTATTCTTCCCGGTTACTGGGATTGTGAGATGTGGCATGATATTGCACCTTATGTGTGGTTTATAGAATTGAGATTGGCCCTATCTCAGTAAGCAGTTGAATACTCTGTAGCTTAAAGATGCTCATCTACATATTAGAATGTCTGAATTGAAAATGTAGTCACATTTTAATTTAAATGTGGTCATTCCGATTATAGAAATTCACATAATAATTGCATATGAAAACTTACGTAATAGCAGTGACCTTCATTCTGTTTTTGGCTTTAATCATTAATTTGAAGTGATTCTAATGTGAAGGTTTCCATCTTCGGAGGTAAGCATGTATTGGTGATGAAGTCATTGGAAACTGTGGCCATTTTTGTTTACAACGATTATACTGCATGCATATTATTGCAGCTAATACAATCTAAAAATTACAGCAAGCGGAATTTCAGTGTGTGATTAGCATATGTCAAGGACGCATTTACCATATATAATTTACTTCCATTAGTTGTTTCATTTCGATGTATAGATTTATGGTTTACATATAAATGAACTTACGAATGGCTGTAACCGTGAGAGAGGAATATATGTGAATTATCTTCTTTTCCATTGTTAATATTCTTCTATCAAAACTTATTATGGTATCAAAGGTTTCCCTTCTTGCGACCTCCTCCGACTTCATTGAGTTCTGGAAATATTGAACAGGCTATCACAGATTCACAATGTCTAATTCTACATCCTTCACACCCTCACAATTAATCAATAATCTCACATACTCATATTTCTTAATCCCTGCAGACAATCCTGGTGATGTTCTCGTTCCTGACCTTCTTATCGGAGAGAACTACGCCACCTGGAAACGGTCAATGTGAATGGCTTTCAACGCCAAAAACAAACTCGACTTTGTTGATGGTACTCTAAAGAAACCATTTGAAACTCAATTTGCCAACCTCTGGGATCGTTGTAGTGACATGGTCCTTTCTTGGCTCCTAAATTCCATCGACCGACAACTTCGACAGAACCTAATTTATTGCAATAAACCGTATAATGTTTGGGCTGATTTGGATAATCATTTTTCTTAAAGCAACCACCCTCGTCTGTACCATCTCCAACGCGACTTAGCCAACCTCAAACAAAATACTATGTCTATCACAACATATTACAGTGAAAATAAGGTATTATAGGATGAAATTGATGCTCTAACTGATCTAAATCCTTGTACATGTGATGCTCGCAAAAAGGTCGAAACCTCAACCAATACCGAACGGCTGTTTCAACTTCTCATGGGCCTCAATGATTCATACTCAAACATTCGAAGCCACATCCTTGCCATGGATCCACTACCCACACTGTCCAGAGCATATGCTACCATTCATCAAGAAAAAACTCAACGCCTACTGCAAGTTCCATTGTTGCCCAATCCTAACAATTCCGCCATGGCTTTTGCAGGAGCTTCTTCGCAGGTCACCCATGGATTTTGCCCCCGTTCTGCTAAAAAATGTATGAAATGTGGGAGAGGTGCCCACCAAGATCCTCATGCTTCGAAATTATCGGATACCCAGCTCAGTGGAATACAAATCGAGCCAAACAAAACCTACGGCAAGCTCAGGCACCGGTCGGTAATCGGCCCCCCACTGCGAATATGGTATCTACCGCTTCAATTCCTTCCTCCTCGAGTGCAATCCCTAGCCTCCCTGATGAGCACTACCGACAATTGATGGAACTCTTGCAGCCTAGCGCCAATTCCGTCTCCGCCTTCTCTGGTATCGACTCCTCCAATTTTTCCCAATTCCCTTGGATAATAGATACATGGGCTTTGGCCCGTATAGCCTCCACTAATTATTTATCCAAGGCAATATTTTGGCCTATTCTAAATTTCTCAGATTGCCCACAGGTTCAATGGCCCAAGTTACACATATGGGCAATATTAAAATTTCGTCCAATTTTTATCTTTCCAATGTTCTTTTTGTTCCTAGTTTTACTTATAATTTAAGTTCTGCAACTTGCTAAATCGTCTAATTGTATTGTCACTTTTTCTTCCAAAATTTGTTTAATTCAGGACCAACACACGAGGAAGTTGATTAGGATGCGTGAAGAACATGGAGGCATCTATCATCTTCAACATTTTATTCCAACTGCACTTCAAATCACGAACAATCCTACCACATATCCTGACCTATAGCATCTTCATTTAGGTCATCCTTCACATTCTTCAATTCCGAAATCTTTATGCAATTCAAATAACATTCAAAATTGTGATAGTTGTATTCGAGGCAAGCACACACGCCTTCCTTTCAAATTGGTTGAGAATAAAAGACATTCATTTTTAACCTCATTTTTTGTGATAATTGGGGCGGATATTCCACACCATCCATTACTGGTGCACATTTGTTTCTTACAATTGTTGATGATTTCTCACGTGTTACTTGGGTTTATCTCATGCATTTTAAATCTGATGCATTTACTTGTCACACCACATTTATTAAGATGGTCCACACACATTTTGACTATCCTATAAACATGTTCGTTCTGATAATGGCCAAGAATTTCTTTCTCATCGCATGCAACAATTCTTTATTGACCATGGCATTATTCATGAACGCACATGTGTTGTGACACCCAACAAAATGGTGTGAATGAACGAAAACATCGACACCTATTAAATATAGCTCGATGTCTTCGATTTTATGCACATTTACCAATTTCCTTTTGGAATGAATACATACTCACTGCCACGTACTTAATTAATCGCATACCAACCCATTCTCTCAATAATAAATCTTCATATGAGCTACTTTTCAACAAAACACCCAATTATGCTCATCTTCGTGTTTTTGGATATCTCTGTTATGCACACACTTTAACTGTTCATCGAGATAAGTTTTCTCCCCGTAGTACCTCATGCATATTTCTAAGCTATTCTCAAACACCACATACCTACCGTGTCTATGACTTACAAAGTAAGAAGATATTTCTATCTCGTGATGTACGCTTTGTAGAATCTGTCTTTCCCTTTGCTAACATCATACAGAATTCCAGTGATACCACATCACCCTCACAACCCATCATAACCAATAATCCAGAACTGTTAGATATGCCACACACCTAGATATGCCACACACCACATCAAACCCACCCCTTGATTTCAATGTCGCTTATACCTCATCTGCATCCTCACAGCCATCGTCCCCACTAGCCCCTGAACAACACGAAACCCCACACCCAGATGAGAATAGTTTTATCACTAGCCCTTTACCCGCCACATCCTCAACCTCATCCTCGTCCTCAATATATAGACCTCGTCGCACTATCACCCATCCTACATATCTTCAGGATTATATTTACTCAGACCTGCCATCGAAAGTCCTACGTTCGTCATCTCATTCCCAACCTTTCTCAGGTATGGTTCACTCTTTACCTAATTTTCTTTCTTATCGCCTGTTTAAACCAAAACATTTTTTTTCTAAAAATATTCAGTACCCCACTCTTTACTCTCAAGCCATCCTTGAGCCTCAGCCATGGCTTTGGAAACTCAAGCCTTGGAAGCTAATAATACATGGACTCTTGAAAATCTTCCTCCTGGTAAGAAGGCTATTGGTTGCAAATGGGTATACAAAACAAAACTGCATGTAGATGTTTCCATTGAATGCTACAAAGCTCATTTAGTTGCCAAGGGTTTCACTCAGGTCGAAGGTCTTGATTAGAATGATACATTTGCTCATGTCGCTAAGCTTGTTACTGTCCGTTGCCTTCTTGCTACAGCTGCAGCCAAACATTAGAGTAATCAACAGTTAGATGTTCACAAAGCCTTCCTCCATGGCACTCTTGATGAGGAAGTGTACATGAAGCCCCCACTCGAATATTGTCCTCAGAGGGAGACGCGTGTGCTGTCTTCACAAATCTTTACATGGCCTCAAACATGCCTCTCGCCAGTGGTACTCAGAGCTATCTCTTACCCTCATCCTTGTCGATTTTCGTCAATCCGCTACAGACCACACTCTCTTCACTAAAACCCAGGGCCCTATATTTACTGCCATCCTCATCTATGTTGATGACATTTTAGTTGCTAGAAATGACCTCTCTACCATTAATGACATCAAATGGCACCTTGCACAAAGTTTCAACATTAAGGACCTTGGTGATCTTAAATATTTTTTAGGGATTGAGGTCGCTCGATCTCCTACTGGTATTTTTATAAATCAAAGGACGTATACTTTGGACATTCTTTCTGACTCTGGTCAACTTGGTTCTCACCCTGCTTACTTTCCTATGGAACAACACTGCAAACTCAACAACTCAGATGGTGACCTTATGGATAATCCGGCTCTTATCGACGATTAATCGATTGTCTAATCTATTTGATCATTTCTTGCCCAGACATTACCTTTGTTGTTAATATTCTCAGTCAGTTCATGCATGCTCCTCACACACCTCATCTTCTTGCTGCTCATCGCTTGCTTCGTTATTTGAAGAGCACTCCTAGTTATAGTCTCTTCTTCTCATCTAATTACGATTTTCAAGTCACTGCCTTTTGTAACTCCAATTGGGCTAGTTGCCCTCTCACACGGCGCTCTACAACGGGTTTTTTCATCAAATTAGGTGACAGCCTAATCTCTTGGCGCACAAAGAAACAAACAACTGTCTCCCGCTCTTCTGCTGAAGCTGAGTATCGTGCAATGGCCACCACACTTGTGAAATTGTTTGGCTTCATCTACTTCTACATGAACTTACTGTTCCACATCCTCAACCCATGGCCCTTCATTGTGACAATCAGGCTGCCATTCACATTTCTCACAATCCAGTATTTTATGAACGAACTAAACACATTGAATTAGATTGCCACCTGGTTCGTGTAAAGATTAAATCTGGCCTCCTTGCTCCTTCATATGTCCCCACCTCTCAACAGCACGCTGATATTTTTACTAAGCTTTTGGGACATGATCTATTTGTTCTTCATCGTTCCAAGTTGGGTATTGCGGAACTCCATACTCCAACTTAAGGGGAAGTATTACAGCTAACAAAATCTCACCATTACAGCAAGCATAATTCCAGTGCGTGATTAGCATATGTCAAGGACGCATTTACCATATATAATTTACTTCCATTAGTTGTTTCATTTCCATGTATAGATTTACGATTTACATATAAATGTGCTTACAAATGGCTGTAACTGTGAGAGAGGAATATATGTGAATTATCTTCTTTCCTATTGTTAATATTCTTCTATTAAAACATATTAAGGAAGAAGGATGAAGAGGGACAGCATTGCGCAATTTCCTGTGTGCCTTTCAAAGGAGGTTTCGAAGAGTGTACCGTGCATAGCATAATTCGACATGCGTTAAGACTCTCTGATTTGGAGGCCGTCCACCCGAGGAACTAATGCTCAGAGGGACGGAGGGTGAAAGTTGGTGTCGGAGGCGGCAAGTACGAGTTACTGCAGGTTTGGAGGCATGTCCCTATGGAATGGTACCGTTGTTATTCTTAGAATGAGACGGTTGCGTGTTGATACGAAACTCACTTCTCGCTACGAGGACATAAGCGAATTCGAATGGGGGAGAATGTCACGTAGTGAGAATGCTTATCCCCCCCACGACAATGACTCTAATAGCTAGGCGCGAGACCTATTTTACCATTGGTGCACTAATGATATATGATCATATGTAGGTATTCTCCCTAAAATCCTAGTCATAGAATGCGTGTATGCCAGTTGTTCGAGCTTACCGGTCAAAGAATGAAGGGAGGGCGGTCTCGAGGCATTGAACTTCGGGAGCAAAACCTGTGATCCGTGAAAGTTGGTATCAGAGCGAGACCGCTCAAGCATATGGTGTTGTTATGGGACAATGTCGTATGTTCTTGCGTAGAAAATATTTTGGGCCACGAATCGTGTCGGCAAGCTGGGGAGACACGACGAAGGAAGCTATGGGGAAGAAGGATGAAGAGGGGCAGCGTTGTGCAATTGTCTGAGTGCCTTTCAAGGAGATTTTGAAGAGCGCACTGTGCAGGGCACAATTCGACATGCGTTGAGGCGCTGCGATTTGGAGGTAGTCCACCCGAGGAACCAATGCTCAAAGGGGCGGATGGTGAAGATTGGTGTCGGAGGCGGCAAGTACGAGTTACCACAATATGATAGATTACGTAAGTACATGTAACTGCATGTGCTATCTTAAGTAATTCCTAATTATGTGACTTTTCCTTCTGTTTTAACAAGATTCTGAATCTTTTAGGTAGCTGCTGGGGTTGTATAATTTTAAATGGCTGTTTATTTGACAATTTTTGAGCTATCAAACTATTTTTAACTAGTTTGCAGATCCATTCTGAATTGAGTTGCCATAGATCTTTGTAGAGTAATATAATACTTTCTTACTGTAAACGTTGTAAACGTCGTGCTGATATTCCAAAATCATAGTTTTGGTTTCCCATCTTTTGTGTCATGTAAAGCATCTTATCTTCTTGTGGTGCAGGAACTGTTTGTCCGTGTTGTAGTGCTTCTACACAATTCTCTGGCGAATGAGCAGTTGGCTACACAGATTCTAAATGTAATTATTTTTTATATTTGCTTTGTTACGTGAGTTACATATTTACTAACTTCTAAATATAATTTTATAATATTACTAAAAATCATCTTCTTTGTTTGGGGATTAAATGTTTGATCATTAGTCTTAAGTTGAAGGAGCAATCGCAGACTATCAAGCTGAGGTCTGTAGAATGTGTTTCCACGATAATATCGAAAGTATAAGACATTATCCAACTATAGAGGAATGGTTAACACATTAGTTGTAATATATGATTAACATTTCGCTTGCTAAATATTTTTTGAAAAGTAAATAATTTTCATTTGTGACTAGATTTTGCTTCACAAACCAAAATTTAAGTTCTCGTTGTCCTGTATATGGAAAAGAGTGAGTGGTGAGGAGCCTATGAGATTTGATCCATTATTCTTTTCCTATATTAGTTGGAAGTGAAGCAAATAGAAAGTTTTCTAACTATGTTGAATCTCTCTATCTTGACCACTAGGTTCTTTTAGCGTTAGATATTGATTTGAACATTTGGTTGAATAAATGATAGAAAATTCAAAATAACTCTTTGATGCTCACTCCGTCTTTTTCAACTCTCCCAAAATCAAAGTTTTCTTCTTTTTATATTCGCATTCTAAACTTATGAGGAGAATGCATGACATGCAAGTCATTCCACAACATAATTGCTTTGTTTTCTGTTAAACATTGCGTGTATAGAGTATGCATCTAACTCTTGTTGTTGAACTCACGGCCTACTTTATAGAAGCTTTCCCTTTGTCGTCATCTATCCAGTCGTATGCTCTGTTTTGTTCTATGTAGTCCTATTAAAAGCGTGGAATGTGTCTTAGGATTAGCAATTCCTTTTTACCTGTAATTACCGCATTAAAAATCTCTTATCACCACCAGTAATTGCAGATACCAGTAACTATGTTAACAATAACTTGTATTCTTTGACATATACAATGTTGATTATTGCAATCCATATTGAACCATACTTGGTAAATTTCCTAAATATCTTCTACTTATTTTCTATACTAGTTTGGACTAGAAGGAGACACGTTTTATCTTTAAACATTAACCAAAAAATAACTTAAAATCACTCCACGTTATTAAATACCCAACTAAACCACTATTGTTCAACACCGGTTTATGTGGCATCACTTGTATCATTAAATTATAGATTCAATTAAAATACAAATTTTTTTTTATCTCATTTATATCGTATATTTACATTTACATTGATGTTGTAGTTGTAGCACCACTGATGTTATATAACATTATTCTTTTCATGAATTCCACTTTACAAGTTTACATGGATATGGTAACTTTATGTTGTTGAGGGTCATGCTACTCCGATTTAAAAACACAAGGACCAATTTGGTGTTTCTACAATGTACTAAGGACTAATACTGAAATTTTAGTCCCACCAAAATTATTCTCTCCTGCCTATGTAGACGTTGCTTTCATGTAGTGTTTCAAGGTTAAACCTGAAGAGGATTCCTTTAATTTCTAGCAATACTGCACTTGTACAATTAAAATCAAAAAAATTATTATGAAGCAATAGCTACAGAGGAGGAGCCATGGCTGGTGCATTTTTGTTATTGCTACCCATTCTTCTTTCAAGTCTCTTCAAACCACTGGACCGTGCCTCACCTCCATTCTATCGGTAATTTCTTGATTCTAGTGCATATGTAAAAAACTTCTTGTGAAATTATTGATGCTTTATGTGTGCATTTTGGGTTATCTTTTTCCTTTGATATCTAGGGCTTGCGGTTTCAGAAGAAGAATGAGAAAAAAAAAGTTCATTTTTTTGATGAACTTGTGTAAATTCTTGAACTCTGTAAACAATTTCATAGAAAAGGTTTGATCTTGAGGGTTTTCTTGTTATTGCCTTTAGTCATTTGCTCACGGAATTTTATGGTTGTTGTGATATGATCCGGGGTGCGCCACTTTTTATCAAGAATTTGAAGCACGTTGGAAAGAGACTAGAGTCAAGTTCGAGAATTCAAAGAGTTGACAAAGTCGATCATTTACATGTTCAAGCAACGCAGTCCATAATATTGAAGACAACAAGCCAAAGACCAAGTTCCATGTTTGGTTCGAGGGTTGGAAAGCTCAGTCTCAGTTTGAGACCCATTTTTTTTATAAAATACGTTCGAATTTGAAGATCTCTATTTCTATAAGTTTTGTAGCCCTTGAAGTAAGATTTTCAATGCATTTTTAGTCACCTCAATCGGATATCGGGAGAGGAAGATACGACCAAAATAATGAAAACTATCTGGCAAGGAAAATATATAACTATGCGGCCGCATAGTAAAACTGCCATGCGACTGCATCAATGCCTGCAGGGAATTTCCAGGCACATTGAAGGCCTTCTATGCGACCGCATAAAAGCAATCCGGGGAGAATATTTTCAATTTTCGTGAATTACCTAATTTGACTAGAATTCCTTTTATATTTTGATTCTTGCAATATTTTATCATTATTTCCGNGTAATATTTCAAACAAACTTTGAATCACTTCAATCGGACATCAATAGAGAAAGTTGTGGTCAAAATATTGAAAGCTGTCCGGAGTGGACGGGAATTTTTCGAGAATTTTTCCAGTTTCCTATTTAGACTCAAATACTATCTTTTTAATATCTTTTAGCATTTTTTGAGCCCAATTTTGTGGCAATTAGGTTTCTTTCATACTTTAGTATAAATAATGTTTTCATTCATTGTAAAAAGAGAAGACTTTTATGATGATGAGAATTTTCTCTCTCGAAGCTTTGCTTCAGAAAACTTGTGTTCTTCCATGGATATACCGAACTTATCAAGTTCTAAATGATTCTTGTGGCGTTCACCAACATCGGATCGTGGGTTCTTCATTGTATAATCAAGGGGTTCAACGCATCTTTATTATCGTTGGGTTTTTTGGTTCATTTTGTTGGGTTCAAATCCAAAACCAGATTTAATTAGTGTTCTTAGGTTCCGCATCAATCTCGTTGTGGGTTGCGTAGTGTTCGTTGCTATGTGATTCTCATCAGTTGGTATCAGAGCTTTGGCTCCAATTCTATCAGGTTATATCCTTTATTTCTCCTTGTTGAGTCATTAAATTTCATTTTTTCCTTAGTTTCTTCGTGTTCTCGTGTCCAGTAATTTGTTTTGAGTCTTTTATCAAAAAAAATTTCAAAAAAAATCAAAAGTTTTTTTGTGCTCAATTTTAATTCAAATCAACTTCCGTCTGTTTCATTGTTATCGTAGTTAAATCTTGAGTTTAAAAAATTCGAAAAAAATTATTGTTCATCCGTACAGTCCGAGAAAAAATTTCTTTGATTTCTTGGAAATTGTTCAATACCCTAATATCCATTCCAACTCTAAATATTTATTTCTTCCATTCCAATCCCAAATTCAAGAACCACTTAGTATGCATTATTCTACAGTTGACCTTACCAAGCAAGCCATTAGAATATTTTTTACTGTTATTTAGGATCATCTTCCTAAAACGATTTGTGTCTGCAATAAAACTTGAATTGAAATGATTGCTTTTATTTTAGTTAACCCTGTTCTTTATTTTCGCACCTTTCTAGTACATGGCTGTTCGTTCAGCTTGTGCCTTCGATAGGGGAAAGGCTGGCTCTAGCAAAGAATTGACTACTCATTTGGCAAGAAGGGTTGTAAACTCCCAGTTCACTGATCAGGGACGGTATCCATTGACTCTTGAAGAAATTGGATTGCTGCTAGCAGCTTTGGGATTTGAAGAAATTTCGGTTCTAGCCGGCCATATTAGGGCCTGAGGGCACGTTTGGCCCAGCTTAAAGAGAAGTAAATGCTACTTGTTTCCAAACAAGTTTGGATCTATTACTGTCTGCAGATTCTGAATTAGCTCTTACGTTATTGTAACAATAAGTAACTATTTACTTATGAGTAAACATTTTAAGTCTAGTCAAACATGTTATAAAGTTTTCTGAAGTTCTTTATTGATGCAATTTTTTCTAGGTGTACGCAGTGGCGGAGCCACATTAGGCCCAGGGTGGGCACAGGCCCACCCTGGACTTCTGGGAATTTTTTTTTTTTTTTTTCCAGTCCAAACTAATTAATACAATTTAAATTCTGTCCAGCCCAATCTATACCTCTAACTCTAAGGCTCTAACCTCCTTAATCCCGGACGACTAGCCAATCAAACCAAACTAATATTCTTGAATAAGACATCAAAATGATTGATTGTATAGTTTTAAGAGTGAAGAGAAAGATGTTTTTAGTTGTGGGATTGAGAGACTAAAAAGTGGATTACATGGAGAATGCTCTGATTATTCAGTGACAGATGTTGTCAATAAGTTAGGAAGTAAATTGAAAAGTTTAAGTGAAGATTGCAAGCTTTTGGTATCTGATGGTGGATCTGATGGGGCGTGTGGCTCTTGTTTGAGGAGGTGGGACGAGATGGGCGTTTCGCCTAACAATAGCAGTGATGATGGGATCAAAGTAGAAGTCGATATTTNACTGCCTTCGAAATAAGAATCTTCTTTTAGGTATCTAAAAAAAAAAATTCAGGGGCGCTGCCCCTGAACCCCCATGGGCCCCACCTAGTCCAACAGGCTGGCTCCGCCCCTGGGTGTACGGTGGGGAAGCCAGGATCTCAACCTTACGAGATTTGTTTCCACTGGTGGAAGACGAAAAAGCCTTACCTCGTTAGAAGAACGAGCTAGCATAAAAGGAAAGGCGTCCTTGTTAGCTGTAGTTGATTACTATGTTACCATGCATAGGGACGTTTTCATTTCGGCTTCTCCAGGAAATATGCATAATGCAGTGGTAAGTTCTTCAAGATAATATTTCATTACTGATGACCATTGTTTATATGCCTACATCAATATAGATCATATTAAGAATTCTTTACGTAAAAGGTACCATAAAATCAAGAATTTAGGCTCTGACAGTTCCATTTCTGTGTGGAAATTGGTTAGCCAATCAACTTCAGATCCTATCTTACTATGGCAAAATATTGTCTTGGCTGGAATTTTTTTATGCCTACTTGCTCTTATAGCATGAAAATGAGCCATGTAATATTTTTTTATGTCTTGACTGGAATATTGTCTTTAGCTAAAAATCAGGTTTTTAGTAGATTTTGATAAAGATTGATGAAATATGTAATTGATAAAAGTTGTGAATCTCATGTAATGTGTAGTTAAAAATGAGTTTTAGAAAACATGAGCCAAACAGGGACTCAATTATTTCAAGTTTCCGCAAGATTGTGACTCAACACGGAATTTGTTTTAACAAGTGGCTCACCGAACTTATGAAACCTGAAGTCTATAAGGCCTAGCATGGCAATGTTGGGTCAGCTTTTCTTGAATAAAACACGCTGGGCTTGAGTTCCAAGAGGCCGCAAGGGAAGAGCGTAAAAAGTCAATGAAGAAATAAGTTATGGCTCATTTTTTGTTTAGTTATCGAGCCATTTATGTAGAATTAGCAGATTTTTGTAACATACGGGGTTGTATTCATCTGTCCGAACTTGATATAATATTCGTGGATGGCATTGAAAGACAATTTTTCATGTAATATATTACTCGATTCAAATGTTCGTTATTTGTTAGACGAGCTTATGTTAATTTTATATATGAAAGTTAAATGGGAGCATTTAGAAGAGTTGTTGAAATCTCTTGATCTTCTATTCATCCATGGCTCCTTTTAAGAAATGCACCAAGTTAACTATGATCCTATGATTACAAAGAAACAACTGGAGTGAGCATTTTTAATGAAAGTAATTACTTCTTTTTAGTAAAGAACAACTCTCACACGATAATTACTTATTTTCATTTTTATTTATATAAAAAAATATTTATTTTAAAACGTATTTCTTTATTATTATACTTATAAGTAATTCTTTTTTCGAGTTTAGGTAAACGTGTGCATGTTACGTGAAAAGGTTACTTAAGTGGATTAAATTTCATTCTTAAGTCACTTAACTTTGCACAAAAGTTTAACTCGATCATTAAAATTTAATTTCTCTCGATTAGGCAACTAAATTACAATTCAGTTTCGCACATCCATACCTCGTTACATTCCGTCACCTATTGTCTTCCAAGTTAACAAAAATTGACTTAGTTGAATAGTCGTACCATAACTAATCTTTCATATAATCACTGTGTGTCACTCTAGGAATAAAAATAATAAAATGAGGGTTATGATAACGTCTTTAAATTAAAATGTTAAAATTCGAGTTTTTTATTTACTCTTTTTTGACGTGGTGATGTAACAGTAAATTAGCATATCACGCATCCAGGGCCGGCCCTGAGAATGTA
>CAIGRF010092060.1:3092-18031 GCA_903798235.1 Fraxinus ornus
TTTGCAATTGGAACAAATTCTAGATCCAATGGTAGAAAACATTATCACTTTAATGGACAATTTTCATAAAAAATAAAGTCAAACGGACACCAAACTTTCAATATTTTCCATGGAAAATTATACCAATCAAACACAATTAATTACAATTCTCAGCAAAACAATTTCTAGGAAAATCTTTTCCCTGTAAAACATTTTCTTTCCACCCATTTTCCATCTTTCTATCAAACGGACCCTTATATAGGTTAACTTTCCTTTTGTTTTTGTTTCTTTTGGTCTCATTTATATAATTTGGTTTATTCGTTTACTAATATATCCTTATTTAATTTGTCTAGTAATAACCAATTCCTCCTACTTAACGTTGAAATTGTACAGATTTTAATTTACCTTCTTAAAATTATCCAAATACATACACACGTTTCTCACTTCTTCTTGGAAACATGGACGAAAAATAATTTAATCACATTATTTATTATTAATTGTTGACAATTAAATAGGGGTAAACTAGGGAAATTCTTTACAAAAAAAAATTTCAATAATATTAAATAATTTTTTTTATTCCTTGTGAAAAAAACAAAATCAGCCTATATAAATTAGATGAAATGAGTATTTATGAATGGTTTTATGGTGTTTAAAAAAGTACTTTTAATTGATACGATTGAAAATTTACGACTCATGCGATGATTTTTCAATAAATTGTAAGCTATACCAAATATATTCATTTGAAATTTGAATACTAAGCAGAAATAATTTTCACAAAAATATATTGTACTTACCTTAGAGGGCACCACTTCGAGCCAAAAATATTGTATTCTGGTTCTCCTTCTTGATAGTTCTTGATAGGTACAAAGACGTTTACGCTGCTGTGTTTTTTCATGCTTCTGTACATCTGATTATAGGATACAACTAATCAAATTTTGGAATAAGAAAAAAAATTTATTCACGCTTTCTTAATTCTAAACGAATTACATTAGGAAGTCCAACTGGCAAATAAAAGATCTAGTGTGTGATTTTTTTCTGTACTTTGTTCAATTAAAGTATATAATGGGAAAAATTTAATCAAGTCGATATGAAGGTTTGAGGTCAGCTCTTCACCATCTTGAGGCTGTAGCATTTTTTAAGGTCCATTAAAGCGATACATAGTTCGATCCATATTTGCATATTAATTTTAGTTTCTCTCTGCCTTTTTAAAATGTTTTACTAAGATCACATTTTCATTAACTTCTTTAAAATTTAGAGAATAAGTGACAAAATATAAGATTCAACGTAGAATTACTTCCATTAATTGACAATAAAATCATTGTGGGGGCAGCCACGAATGGAGTCACGAGAGTAGTAAATATTATAAGGAATTTTTTTGAGAATCTTGTGTAAAATTTTGAAAGATTTATTGCAAAATCTTGAATTTCAAAGTTAGTGTGGGGCCCACTATAAGACCCATTCATGGGTACAGCCAACTAACAAGTAGTACGAACTCATAACGATTGAACAAAATCCAATCATTTTCTAAGATAAAAAAAAAAACCAACGAAGGACTCGTCTTAAATTTCAATCGAAACCCAGAAACAAAAGAAACTATTAAAAGACTTAAAACATCAGCATTAATGAAATTTGATCCTCTGTTGTATTTGACTGGCGTGAAACTCAGGCACACGTGGCTGCCTTGGTGTTATTAGTTTTAGCATGAAAATCCAAAGACCTTGCGGCTATATCATAGTGCCTATCTATCTAAAGTAATTTTGTAAATATTATATTAAACTCCTAAGTTTAGCGTGCCTAACCTACCTACATACCTATGTTAACATTGTGTCCATAGGTACAATTTCTAAACTGATCATTGACGAAATGCCACGTCTCTCAAGAAATATGACAAAATTGTTTGACAATGTAGCAAGATTGTTGTTTTTATGTTCAGGCACTTTAACATGGAATACAAGCAACGGTATAAATTATGAATTTTCTTAATGGTTCAATACTTATCCCAGTCATCTTTTATGGTGTTGACTAGAACACAAATAAATCTTGTTCTTTATTCTTTTTTCATATATATGATCTACTACTACTGTATATAATCAAAGAGAAGAATGTGAATGATTCCTAGAAAATATGTGCTATGTAGGAATAACTTAAACTCTTTATTTTATGTGTTGATTTATAAATATTTTTATTCCGTGTGAAAATTATCCGTTATCATTCGGATTCCCAAATGCTTCCATTTGTGAAATCAATTATTAAATGGATCAGTATTAAAAGTATTTTAGATGCATGTATTCCTTCGGGGACGATTGGGACGAAGGCATAAAAGTCTACGGGGAAAAAAAAAAAAAAAAAGGGCTAAGAGTTACCTGGAGATGGCTCTTGATGTGGGCAATATTTAGTTCTTTGACATCCATCATTTGCAGAATCCGCTTTGGAGTTGCCTCTGTCACATCAAATATTCATTTTAACTATTACATTAATTGGTTCAATCTATCCAAGAAAATACGGTTTATATTCAAATTTTCATGTTTAAGTAACTATCCTTGACTACCTATAAAAAACCACATATGCCGATAGAAATCAGTGCGTAAAATCATCCAAAATTGAGAGGGTTTGAAATCTCGTATATTTTCATAGAATTATCACCAAAAGAGTGCTTCAAATAAGTGATCTAGGCAAAGGAAAATAAAAAAAATACCCTTTTTTGCAGGCTAATTAACATAAAATGAAACTTACTGTATTTCCCACCAAGATGCTCAACTGCTTCAACAAAGAGTTGATGAAGCTCAGACGTCCATCGCAAACGTGGATCGGAAGATTTCCGGTATTTCCTAACCCTAATTCCATCAGAATTTTCCATTTCTACTGTATAAGATATTTCCATAAAAGAATGATTCAATGAATATAAATGCAGCTATAAATTGATGGCTGTCGTGTATTCTGAAAACATGGACTTTGTCGAAGGTGTGCGGGCTGGACTTACGTTAAAATATTCTTATCCCTTCAACTTTTCTGGTAAAACATTTTGAAAATTGAAACCCTAATTTTTTTATTTTTTTATTTTTTTTTTGTAAAGTGAGTATGGCCGTTCCAGGACTCTTCTTGTTCATGTATCAAGATGCATAAATAGAGTGTTGAATATAAGATTAAAATAAATAAATCCGTGTGTGTCGATAAATAGTTTAATTTTTTTTTTTAAATGAAATCGAAATAAGAAAATTAAATGTGACATTGACATGAGACGTGGAAATGTTATATCTGAAAAGAGTATGACACGAAACATTGTATAGAAAATTATAAATATCATATTTAATACTAACTCAAACTTTAATAACTCGTTAACTTTTTGTAGTACAATTAAGAATTAAAGCATGACCTTATATAATTTTTTTTCAGTTAAAACTCAGCATTAAGTCAATTTTTACTTTAAGCCCACGTGAAGTCAATAATAATGTGCAGTTCTTGCCCCCAGGGCACATCTCCAAGTGGCAAAAGGGGAAGGTGGAAAAACTCCAACTTTGTTCGAGGCTGTCGCGTCAAGGGTTCGAATCCTGAAATATGGATTTGGCCCTTGGGTAAGTGCAAGTGTACAAGCAGCATTCCACCATGTACCCTTGAAGGCATAACCTATGATTTATCTTCTTCACCAAGGCTCACGGTAGAGCAGGTGGGGGCCGTCTGGGATGCGGTTCATCCTTTTTTTTCTTTTAATGTGCAATTCTTATTCCAAGTTATCAAATATTTTGGACAAAATCTTCCTAAGAGTTTCCGTGGTCAAACTTTCAAGAAATTCTCAATTGAGTCATTAAAATCCTATTTATTTCAATTCGGTCGGAGAACATTAATTTCATTTCATATTTCATAACTCAGTCATCTATCATCTCCCAAACTGGCGAAAATTAAATAGTTGGCAACCATAGCATAATTGATCTTCTACATATTTGCTACATGACACCTATAAACAAAAAATTGTAATATGAGGTTATGTTTTTATACTGGTAGGTTAAAGGGCGTGTTTTACATTTTAACATTTTTATGATGTGGTTGTTGACCACAAAAATTATAATCAACAAATGTTTATCATCTAATTAGGATTTTCTCCTCTTAAACTCACAGTGTTCGATGCTCAGCAAGGAGTGAAAGGGGAAATGATTAATTAGATGGGAGATATTTGAATTTGTACGTCTATTTTCTTTTAGGTGGTACTATTTGTAGATTTTTTCATTGAAGGCTTTAGGGATTGGATATTTTTAGTGAATGTCAGGTGACAGTCTTTTAATGATGAATTTCTAACTGGTTCTATTATGCATATGCATATTTTATTAATTGGTTTATGTGCCCTGTATTTATTGGTTTTGGAGTCACACTTCAAATACTTAAATCACGTGTGCTTTAACTGTTTCTGCCGCTTGGAATTCAAAGGGGGACATTTCGCCCGTCTTGCTTGCAACTCAACACTTTTACTAGCCTCATGGGTATTCAGGTCTCGCATAGAAAGGTTATGAGATCGCCTGTTCATTCCTTTAGATTTTCTTATTCAACAACGGTTTAGTTATAAGTTGGCTTGTCATGCAACGATTATGTAGAAGATCAGTTACAGTAGGATTGCTAATTGAGTTAATATCACTATTTTGTTGGAAGATGACACGTAATGGAGTGGTTAAATGTGAAACTAAATTGAAGTTAGTAATCCAATTGACTCTAAATTCACTTGCAATCACCCCCAATGACACTAAATTGAAGTTCAGTGACCAAATTGACATAAGTTAAAGTTAACTGATTAAATTTAGGTTTGGCCGAAAGTTCCCAAGAAATTTACCTTTTAATTTAAGCTTCTTTTTTTTTTCTTTCTTCAAGGTATACTACACGACTTCATCACATCACAGTTACATCCCCCCCCNTACTCGTTATTGTAGTTTCGTTAGAAAATTATTAAGCCATGACTATAACTATATGCACACTGAAGTATACAAATTTCCTTTTGTCAATTCACCTTGTGCATTGCGAAAATCCCAATGAAAATATAATATGGATGAAATGATAATTCTAATGATTGAGTAACAGCAAAATGGTATAAAAATATTTAATTAAAGACCAAAGAATGCATGTGCAATAATTATAATTAATGATAATATAAAAGAGATGAAGGCCACCAAGTAGCAAAATAAAGCATGTGCAAACAAGTCAAAAAAATGCATTTATATAAATAGAAAAGCAAAAGTCATATCCTTTTCCATCACTTTCCTGTCAATAAAAGACGGTGCCTACTTCTGGACCCATTTATCACATATGCTGTGCCGTGTTCAAAGCTAAGCTTTCTTAAATTCAACATGAGATGTCAAAAATGACAATTTCAAGTACTACTAAATTCCCGTAGATATTATATGTTTACGCAATGAAGAAAAACAATACCTATGTGTTTCGCGCAAAAAGTCGGGACTCGCTAACAATTAAAAGGGGTTCAGACAATTGTGTAAGGAACAGACATTTTGAGACAAAGTGATATAGGACAACTAGTTTTGGAGTTTGAAGAAGTGTTGGACAGAAAATTGACAAAAAAAGACCGCGCCAGGGGCAGTTTTATCATTTGTCACGACGGTGTCGGAATGGGTTGAAATTTGACAAATTATTGGAAACGGCCCGAAAAAATTGGACTCGGGGCAGATCCCCGAGATCTCGGGATTTTAGCCAAATCCCTTTGTTTAGGCCTTCAAATAATTAATTTCCATATTTTCCGTTTTGAGTTTTCGCTATTTTTGGAACGTTTTACTATTCTATGTTTTTAAAGTTTCTTGTAATGCCTATTTAAAGGTCTTTTAACGTTTTTTGGAGATCATTCATTGAATAAAAAGTTTCTTCCTCAGATAATTTCAGTTTTCTTATTTTCAAGATTTACGTTGGTAAATCTTTTACTTCCGTTCTGCGTCACAAAGTCACAAAAAGTGGTGCTTTATTGATGAAGATTTTAAATCGGCGAGAAGCGAAATGCTTCCAAGGAGCGCAAGCACACAGAACAATTGAAAGTTAAATGCGATGAAAGTAAAGGAAATGAAAATTACTTATTCTATGTTCGAAAGTGTTTGATTCGGGTTCCTTTTCTTCTATGCCTTCTCTTCTCTTTTATACTCCTCTGATAGTTGTTGTTGTCAAACCGCCTGAAACTGTTGGTCGTCCTATAACTACCCACGTTCTTCATCATGGCTGAATTGTCATGGAACTTCCGTTTTAACTGCTGTCATTACTTCCGCTATTTAACCATTTATAACTGAGATTTTTGGATCATGGGACGTGATGAGATTGCCCATTAACTGCCTCAGTAATCGTTGCTCATAATAACAATTTGTCCTGGGCTTGGGCGTCTCGTAGCCTTGGGCGATAATGACACTGTCGCCCTGAATAATAATACAGTTTCATAATCGCCCAAAGCTTGAGCGTTTAGCATGCTTGGGCGATGATGAGCCTTCGCTAGATTACTCCGCCTTGGGCCTTCTATATGGTCTTCTTTAGGCCTATCATTCGAACTTCTTAAATGGGCTCCATTCTTTGGGTCATTTAATTGGGCTGCATTTTTATGTGTCAACACTATAATACCTACAAAGGGGAATTCTAGGGAACCGTACAACGTGTTTAAAAAATGATGAGTGTATTTTATATTCTTATTTAAACAATTTTATTACGCCTCCCATTGAGGCCCAAGAAGAAGCTCACGTAACGCCTCATTGAAAAACAAGTGGCAACCATACAGTCGAATCGTCAAGGCCTACATTTCATGTAACGATTCAATCTGTGCTCAAACTATTAACTTACGTACTGTCTATTATAGGAGAGTTTGAGTCCATCTTATCCCTCAAGAATTTATGTCACGTTCATAAGATTCGAACTCATGACATTTCCATTCAGAAAGACTTAAGTTGTAATTGGTACCAAGATTCAATTTAAATTTATGTTAAGGAAAATGTTATGAATTAGAATTTTGAAGACATGATAGAAATCCGTGAATGGATAAGATGGGTTCAGGCTCTCCATAAAGAACAGTACGTAAGTTAACAGGTTAGACATATAGGTCGGGTTACTACAAAACTGTAATAGCCCCAAATATAGATACCTAGATTTGAAAGTATTATCATTTGATTTATTCTTAAAATCATACATGCAGAAAGACGATTACGTTTTTCTTGATGTAATGACTCCATTTATGAAAATAAATTGTGTTTAATACGAGTATAAGACAATTAATTTAAATGTTAACACTAATTGCAAAATGTATTCAATATTAAAATATGTTAGTATTGATTCAATGTCACAATAAGTCGTTGTCTTGAATCATCTCGCCTTCATCATCTAAAAATGGGAAGGAATAACGTGAAATGAGCTATGCTTAGTAAGCAAATCTCATGCATAAGATGCATACTTATTTTAAATATAAAAAACCCTTTTCTCAATATGCATATGAGTTATTTTAAAATAAAAAATATTTCTCAATATGTATCCCATTTTCTTTCATTTCGTTATAAAAACTTAACATTAACATCATGAATTCACAGTATATTGCCTAACTAATCAGAATATAATGAATAACTATTATTTGGAATCCGATTCGTCCTGCCAGTAGTACCGCAAAGTGGTTAACATTAATATTATCATTGAACATTGAACATTAATATTATCATTGAACATTAATCTTTAAAAACGTTCTTTGACTCATGATATTTGGAAACTTTTATTTCTTAAAATTTTATGTATGCTTACAGGTGCATTGACATGCATGAATATATCATGAGAACATCAATTACATAAAACATAATAATCAAATATAAAGTCCACATAATAACAATTTAGGAAACACATTAATACATTTAGGGTGTGTTTGAGCCACATTATTTTTTAAGAATGTATTCTAAAATAGTAGATTGATGGAGAATGTGTGGTTGAAAAAGAAGGAAAAGTTATTGATGTGATGGAAAATAATATTTTATTGAAGAATGTGTGGTTAAAAATGAGTAGAAGAATGAGATTGAAAATAAAATATGGCCCAACAGGGGCTTAATATTAAAATGTGGGTTAATTTCACAAATAGTCACTGAAGTTACAGCANAGTAGAACAATGAGAATGAAAATTTTAATATGTACCAAACAGGGGCTTAGTAATATAACATTGGCATAAAGACAGGGAATGTTTACCGGTCGCGCTACGTGTACAGTTCGGTTGACACGCTGCTTCACAGGATGACGTGGCATTTGTTAAAAAAAAGGTCAGAAACCGGCAAATTTGAAAAGATAAACAAACGGGTTATAATTTAGAAACCGGTCCATTTAAGTTTATTACCCTAAACGGCGCCTTTGGCATTTTTCCCCAAATTGACCCCACCAACTGCTTAGTCCTATGGCGATTTCGTTCATCTACGAAGACCTCTTCTCCGACGACTTTTTCTCCAGCGAAATCTGGAGCTAAGTTTGTGTAAGTTTTCAGTTTTTGTAATTTCGGTGTGTTAATGGGGGTTAGGGGTTAGAGGGCTGTAATAACTCCAATAATACGGTGCTTCAACTTTCGCAATGAAAGATTTCTGAAAAAATTTCCTATGGAGTTTGATTTTGAATGTGGGTATCTGCTTGTTTGACAATTTTATGAAAAAGAAACCGTCAAACAAACATATACCCACAAGCAAAGAATTGACGAAAGAAGATATGCTATGTCTCCAGAATGTGGGTATGTGCTTGTGGGTATCTTTCATTGCGTGACAATTTTACGAAAAAGAAACAGAAAAAGATATGCTTGTCTCCAGAATGTGGGTATCTGCACAATTGTATTAATATCCATTCCTCATAAATTTACTGTGCACATTGAATATTTATGTGTAATGACTGAATTTGAAGATATTAGAAGCATAATTTCTCATTTTTTGTTCGTCTGAAGCATAGTTATTTTTGCTGTTGCAGCTGAATTTTTTTCAATGATGCAAAAGAAATGCTGGGACAAATTTTTGGATGTTCAGGAGAAAATTACATGTAAGACAATTTGTAACATTTTAGATTAATGTGGTTGGGGCTTCAAATTTCAGAATGGCAGGAAAGAACCATGGAATTTGTCATAGATGTAGGTGTAAGGGGTATTTCTTTGCGGATTACCCGAAGAAACGCTTATGCCCGTGGTGTAAAGGTGCGTTCGGGAAGTGTTTTGAGGTGGAGAAGGAGACTAAGAACAAAGGCAAGTAGTTCAACTGCTGTGGTAGCAAATGCGGATTTTGGGAATGGGTTGGAGAAGGTAAATCAAGTATAGCAAGTGTGACATCAACTAATGCTTGGATGAATGAAGTAGTTGCAGATGTCACTGGCATGTTTGAGTCGAGGCTTCGTTTAAACGATGAAGAAGAATTTAAAATTTCTGTGAACGTGACAATCCGCAAGGGTAAAGCAAGTGCGGAAGTTGATAACAAAGGGAATGCCCCGGCTTGAGTATTATGCATTTGCTGTACTTATGTAAATTTCAAAGACGTCGCACTTTAATAGTGCAAACTATGTAGGACTGTAAAAATACTGGCATTGTCTAGGACTGTAAAATATCTTTTGAAGACGTTGCACATTTGTAGTGCTAACTATGTAGCTATTTTAAGCGAAAGAGTGGCATGATTCCCTGCTTTCTCAATAGCATCAGCATTTGTAACAGACAAAACTTCTAGACAATGAAGCAGCAACTGTCCATCGATTAGTTCCAAGTTCTCGTTTAGAACCTCAACTTCACCAAATGGCATCTGCTCTTATTTATTAAACTTCTTCTGAAGTATGTTAACAGACCAACAGTTGGTTTATTCTGGCTATTAGTTATATTTACATTAGTATGGACTTTTCTTTCATATTACTAATAATTGAATCTAAATGCTAAACACCACTTAGACCATATATGCACATCATTTCAATACATTATCCACCCAGAATCATCATTCCATTCCTCAAAAGGAAAGGACTGTCTGTTCAAAATTTAAATTTCATCCCAACTATTAAAACATAAAATTCCAATTCACCAATACCACAAAAACCATGCTACAGACATCAGAACCATTTCGACCAGCCAATTTGTCATCAGAGAACCTTCACTTCACAGCTTCAAAAATAAATTGAACAAAAACTTCTTTCTAATCAAACAAGGGCAGCAAATATCAACCATATACTCTTGTGTTGAACATTGCAACCATTTCCCTGCAAGCAAAGAAATGTACGATTACACCAAACTATGAAACAAAACTCTTTGGGACACAATCCAAATAGTAGACGCAAGTGTCATACACTCATTCACAACAAGGAAAAAATGCAAGTGTCATACACTCATTCACAAAACTCATTCCTGATTTATACAAGACGATGCTTCACAGTTACGTACAAAAATATTGACGCATTTTATCTGCTATTCTTTCAATCCAAACCCATGGAATAAAAGAAAAAAACCTTCGACCGAAACCAACTAACTTAATTGTTAACTTTTTACTTGAGATTACTATCAAATTTTAATTTGTTCCAAACTGTTGCTTAGTGACAAGTGCACTCATTTCATATAGTAAAAGAATTAAACTCATTATTAATGTTAAATCAATGTGATTGATTTTGAATTCAAAATTGAACAATTGATTAAAATAATATTTAAAATGTCATACTCGTGACCAACTTTCAATTTCAGAATGTAAGCACTACCGAATGTGAGTTTTCTATGATTGTGCTGACACTGATTTGTACGGAGGCGAACAATTTAGGTATAAATCTTAATTTGAAACTTAATTAGGCATATTTTGTGTTAATTAGTTTTAAGATCCCTTATATATCTTTTTAACGTATTTGAACAATTTATTTTACATTGTAATACCCCGAATTTCACATCACTTTTGGTTAATATAATTCCTGCATTTCAAGTTTGATAATGTCATTTGCATTAAATTTTCTGATTGCTTTCTTTTAAATGATGCATTCGATAGTCAAGGAGCTAAGATTTTTATATGGTGTTAGTCTTTGGCTCCTCGACCTAAGTGGTGAGTATTATATTGAGTTATGATAGAAAGATTAGGTTAATCTAGGTGTTGGAGATTGGTTTGTTAAGCAATGGGAATTTTACAAAATTCGGAATTAGTATCGATAAAGTTTTAAGCTTTCCGTTCGATTGATCGAGATCACCATAAACCCTAAAGGGGTAATTGACCTATTTGGGACATGAAGCATGAAGTGACATTATCACTACACGATAATATGAGTTTTATATGAAGTTATAAATGTTGAAGTGCGAAGTGTTGAAATCGACCGAAAATCGGGTATTAATCGGGAAAGTAGTTAAATGAACGGTTGAGGAAGTAATGCTATAAAATATTTTGGGATCTTAGGGCAGGTAATATGGATTGTAGAGGCATTAAAATAAGTCATGGATGCTTGGTTTTTACCTGCAAAGATAGGTACAAAATCAGATTTTAGCTCCAAGAGACACCTCATGCTTAGTACACCTCCTACTTGTTGATTTATCTTTGTAATGGTAAATTCCTTCACTCTTAAGCATTGGCCACATATACCACCTCTTTAAGACTTCAAATATGTGACATATCATCCCTAAATTGCATCCAAACCATCCAAGGAATGGTACAAGATCAGAATGTAACTAGAGGAAGACACATCCTACTTAGCATGTGATGATTTGTCAATTTGACATCAAATTCCTTCAACCTTAAGGCTTATATCACGTCTTCCAAAGCCTTGTCACCTTATATTGGATAGAAATATGTCTTATTAGTCACATAAGGATCCAAATATGGGAAAGGAAGGGTCAAGTATGGCTGCAAGAGCCACATCATGCTTGGACACCTCATGCTTGGAGATACTTGGCATTTAACCACCAATTTCTTAGTCCTTAAGCAAGATTCACGACCCCAACCCCTTTAAGACCCTATATATATCCCATCTTAGGACATCTTACCCCTTCAAGTTATTCCCAAATAAACCAAGTGAAAGAGAAAGCAAAAGAGCCAAAGAGAAGTAGAAAACAAAAGGCTGGAATTGGAAATTCTAGGCAGCTGAAGTGTTCACTGTTTTGAGGTATGTCTTTATTGTTTTTGAGAGTTTTATAACCTCTTGAACCTCTGTACTTGATTGACATCATGTTGGGGGTGTTTCCACGATTTATGATGGCAATGATAGGATCAATTAATTAGGAGAACCTAAGAGAAAATAACATGGGCAGAATTGTTGATTGATAGATTTGAAGGGTTTAACCTTTGATTTTAAGTAATTCCTTAAGTGTAACTTATATGTGTCGATATGAATGTTTTTATACAAGACTTAGAAGTATAGAAATGATCTCTAATAGGTTGGAATCCAATTTTTGAAAGTCTTGTTAAAGTGAAACTCAAAACAGTCATGAAGAAAAAAATGTTCGATTTGGTGGTTGTAAAAAGGAATGCCTTCGAAGCTGTAAATCCTTCATTTGTGAATAATATATGGTATGATTACCTTTACCTACATGTTATAGAAGTGTGATAAAAATTTGGGAGTTTTTGGATAATGTTAAGGGGGTGAAAAAGGATTGGAAAAATACTTGGACAGCAATGGAAACCTGAAAACAGATTCTGCCTATTTGTGTATTTAGCATAGATTCAGCCTTTACATGTCCATTGGTTGTATCTTAAGTATGAAAAATACATTTTAAGGATGTTAGATGGTTAAACAACGATTGTATGATGTTGACGTTCATAATTGGACTCGAGAAATGGTGGGATTTATGGAACTAGTTTGCAATTCAATCGGTAACTTCAATTGTTAATGTCTTCCAAATTATTTTGGCATGAATGGACATAGCACGGGATTGTGTGTGTGTTAAGTATTCAAATTGAGGATTGTACTTAATATTAGATGGTAATACAGGTGATTTGCCGACTTTAAGTGGGAAAGAGAATTGATTTATACCTCGTAGAAGCTCACACACACAAGAACAAAAAGGTAAGTGAAAATCCATTTGCAACTACGATGCAAGAATATAGTATTTGTGATATGGTAGTATTGGAATATTTACATAACTCTGATCAAGAGTTTATTGTGTATCATTTGACGGTTATGATCATTGAGCATTTTCATGTGCATGCACGACATATGTCCATGGTTGAAAATCTAGCATGCACAACATGATTGTAAAATTAAGCTTGTCTCATAAAATGTTTTATTGACCACTACTAGGGCACCGAGGCATGTGAGGCATGCTTATGTGATATGTTTTGGCACCACGGGTGATACTTCTTGGTTGATTACAAAGGTGGATAGGAGATGGGCCTTTGGTGATCACGGGAGGGTGGACCACTCGGTTGTGTCTTTGTGACTCTGATTATTTGCGCTGCTGGGTGGGATACTTCTTGGGTGATCATAGGGGTAGTTAGGGGATGGGCCTCTAGTGGTCACAAGAGGATGGTCCACTCACCGGTGTCGATGTTAGATTTGTCATTTGATTATTGATTATTGTACAGAGCTCTATCCGGTGCATAGTATGTGGGTCAAGGGCCCAATGAAAGATTTCAAATGAGATTATTTCGAGTCGACTTTGATGATTATCTGAGCATGATACATCTTTAGCATATTGGTTAAAGTAAATGGCATGGTGTCATATACTGTTATCACTCATACTCATGACCTGCATGATTATCGCTTACTAAGCATTGACTTATGTAGTTCTTGCATTGTAGGTGAGCATGGAACTTCTTAGGATACATGGCTGGCTGTGGAGCTCTTACGGGATTCCGAAGTTTTATGTACATGGATGACGACCTGTAGGGTTCTTTTATGGACTCCAGATGTATTATATTTTGGGATCCTGTATGACTTTTGAAGTACTATGTAAATACTTTTATAATCGTAGGATAAATATGTTGGGTTATGATTTTATAATCTTTAGTTTTGGATATACTTTCAGAGATGCCTTCATTTTAGAAAAAAAAAAAAAAAAACTAAATAGTGGATGAATTTGGATGTCGAGGTCAAGTCACTGATAGTATTTTCATACTAGTTAGTGTACTGTAGGAATGGGGTGTGACAACATTACCAACTAAAATCACATTTTATTGTCCAAATATTACTTTTATATTAAATTACACAGAAGCACTATTGGAAAGAAAAAAATAACGTCTAAATTCAATATAAAAACAAGATAATAAAAAATGTATGGTATAATTTAATCATGTTAAACCTAAATTAATAGCCACGTCGTTCGTTTAAGACGTCCAGTACACATTTCACTGTAAAAATATATAACTAATCACAATAAAAGATATTTATATTTATAAAGCAAAAAATACAATATTAATACAATTAGGATCATCATGAAAATCATGAAATGTGCATAGTTACACTCCATCGAAAGTTGCGAAATAGGCACCTCGACCAAAGCCCATTAACAATTAAAGTAAGGGCACTAAAACGATCACCTCCCGCTGCATCTAATCATGGAGAAGCTGTCCACATGTGCTTTAGTTGGAGCGCCATGCGAGGCCGAAGCCCACATAAGCAAAGTGGAAGCCTCTTGCTCTGAAGAGCATATTTCATCACCACTCCCAAGAGATCTCCGCATACAAGATCCCTGAAAGTTCTGTTCTAAAAAGCGCGCCTAGGCGCGAAGCGGGATGAAAACGCCTCGCTTTGAAGCTAAGCAGTAATTAAGTGGTCAACGGACAACGTTGACCGCTTAATGCGCGACAAAGCGTGCCAAAGCGGCTAGGCGTGCTAGGCGCGCTTTCCTCTTGGAGACCCAATTTTCACGCCTAGGCTTGCTGTACACGGTTCATTTCTTTTGGTCAATGAATAATTACTTAAATATGCTATGCTCCATTAAATGTACCTTTCTTTTTGTTTCTTTTTTTTATTTTATTTATAGATGAAGAAGAAGACATTAAATTAGAGTCCGATAAAGAGTTAGATTAGATAAGATTTAAGCTACAAGTTATCTACGTTATGTA
>CAIGRF010092060.1:18194-29794 GCA_903798235.1 Fraxinus ornus
AATGCAGTATTTTATAATTTTAGATGTTTGGTATGTATTATTTGAATTGTTGAATTTTTTTACAATGATTAAAAATTTAAAATAAAAAAACGTTTTTTTACGCTTAAGCTTCGCATAGGCTCCTAAAGCTTGAAGCTTGGCCTCCACGCCTAGCCACGCTTTACGCTTTTTAGAACACTGCCTGGAAGTGATTGATGTAACCCTTTACAGTAATATAAATGTCAAGTCATTCCGGCCTACTCCATATGTCTGAAGGTCTAGGAGATAGAACGACAACCATTTCAGATAAAATTAAATGTTACAAGTTTTATGATGTATGACGTGATACCTATGATGGGACGCCTCAGACACTAAGATGAAGTCACGTGCTTCTTCATTCAACGGTCACCACTTCAGCCAGATCACTATAAATGCTCACTACTTACACAAACCTAAAGGTAATGCAATTTTAACTCTCAAACAATATGAGATTGGTCTTTCTCTCTTTATATTTTCACATACTCCTAGTGTTCATACACTTTTGTGGTTTGCGCTTTTAGCTCATCCCACACGTTATATTTTCTTGCAATCACCTTCCACACCACCAGAGAGGGTTATGGGTGACTAACAATTTGTCCAAGTATGTAAGAAATGAGCTTACATGTGCATAAGTGGGCCTAAGATCTGTTGGCCACGTAGAGGTACATTTTTCGGGATTAACGGATTGGTGCCATCTATGAGAAACCACACTAAAAACACGAGCATCATCGTGGAAAAAGCTGTTGAAAGGTATCTTAGCTTCTTCCTTAAAAAATATTTTGTTCTTGAGTAAAGAACAAGTAGAAGCCCCAAACATAGAATATTTGAAGTTCAATTCAACATCTTGGGTGTTTACAGTCTTTGAAAAAGTATTTTGAGTTAAAAATTCACTTACCTTCACTTGAAATGAAGGAGACACCTACCCATAATGAGTGCTAGTAAAGATGCAAATCAAAAAAAGAATAATGAGGTCTTTGAAGAAGAGATCCTTCGAACCTATGTCAACCACCAAATGCTACATCACCATCACCAACGATGTGGTAGGACAACTACACACTTAATTACAGAAGTGGCCCAAATGGTTACCAAAATGAGAAGTATGATGGCACAAAATGCCACCATGAAAGAGCTCCTCATGCAAATGCAAGGACGAGGAGGTTATCAAATGCCTCAAAACATGCCCTAATGATGCAGGAGGATCCGAGTCAGACGAGACCGAGCTGTCTGATAGTACGTTAATGGCACTGAGATACCATGAGTTGGCAGATCAGCGCAAGATTGGCAAATAATTGGCGGTATTTCCTAATTGAGACCATCTTCGGGCATGTTTCGGTATTTTGGCCATAACTTTTGCTACGGTTGTCAGAATCACGCCCATGACTCCAATCCGAAAAGGTCTTTTTAGCGCGCATGACGTGGTCACCTATATTTGCTCAGTGAGCATCAATTTCGAAGTCGAATTCAGCTGTTTTCCGTTCCGAATCATCAATTTAAGTTATTTTTTGCCGTTTATGGTAATATATCGATTACCTTTTTAACATAGAATAAGAGCTCGATTTGATCCGGATTTTGGTGCTGTTATTTCTTTTATTAAATATTTTATTTTGGTAGAAAATTAGAATTTACCATTTTTGGTAAGTTTTCACTACTTTCGCATATTCGGCTATATAACCCGGCTTGTGGGTTATTTTTCATTCAGTTGTTGAATAATAAAGATTTCTTATCGTTTCCTTTCATGTTCCTCTTACTTTATCCCCTATCTTTGTCTATTGATCCCCGCCTGCAGAATAATCGTTATTCTGCCCGACGTTACATAAGTAGGCCTCTTCAATCAACAAGATGAAGATGTGCAAAGTTTAAGAGTACAATTGCTAGTACTACACTTATTGAGAAATTAGGATTGACTGCGATAAAAAATCCTAAGCCTTATAAATTACAGTAGTTAGATGAATGTGGAGAGGTTAAGGTGAATATGAGAGTTCTGGTGAATTTCTCGATTGGGATGTGTAGTAATGTGGGATGTGGTCCCTATGTATGTTGGGCACATTTTGTTGGAAAGCCCATGGCAGTATGATAGGAAGGTTAAACATGATGGATTCAAGAATAGGTACAACTTTGTAAAAGATGGGAGCGTTGTTACTCATGTACCATTAACACCATAATAGATCTATGAGGACCAATTGAGATTGAAAGGTGAGGAAGAAAAGAAAAACAAAGAAAGATAAAAGGAGAGTAGGAGAGAAAATAGTGAGGTGGCTAATTGTGAGGAAAAAAGTAGAGCCATAAGAGAGAAAAGAAAGAGAGTCTGTTGAGAGGAGAGAAAATCAAAAGTGAGTTTCTATACAAAAAAAATGTGAGATTGAGAGGGCTTTAGTGAGAACTAACAAACCCTTCTCAGTTTGGATATTTCTTTATTGAAGGAACTCAAAGATTCGTTCCAAAAAGACTTATTTAATGGGATACCACCCATTGAGTATCTAATTGATTCGATGCAAGTGGAAAATTTAATAAGCATTAAAGGAGAAGCATTCCACTATGGTATGGTAAAGAATCACTACCCCATACATAGATTAGATGATGGTTTGGCATGTAGTAATATTTCTTCACATGGGGCATAAACTTTTACACATATTAATACATCTAGTATTTCTATGAAAGTAATAAGTTATTTGTCATATGCATTGATAGGCAAACAATTACTAGTTAATGATATTCTAGTATGTTGCAAAAAATTAATTGAGCATGATAGACATTTGGGGTGCATTATTGGTGATTTGAGGCTTGAGAATTTATATTTTGATCTTGTTTGGTTCGACTTTATGGAATATATGGGGAACTAATTTAGTATCTTCTACTACTTCTTTTACACGTTGTGATATGGTTTATGGTTTAAATCCGTTAACTTTGTTTGGTTTAATTCCTTTAACTATTATTGTAAGTGGTAGCTTAGATAAAAAGCAATGGATTGAATTATATGCATCTCAAGATAGCAAAAGGAAGATGTGTAAAGTATTCCAACCAGATGCTTGGGTTTCGAATGCTAAAGAGATCAAGATTACATCCTAGAGGAGATGGACCATTCTACGTCATTGAAAAAGATTGAAACCAATGGGTACAATTTAGATCTTCAAGGTAAGTTTATGATCATTTGTATTTTTAATATCTCTGATCTTTTTCTCTTTGATGTAGGTACATATTCGAGCTCGAATCCTTTCTAAGATGGAGGGGGTAATGTGATCCAAGGAAGGCAACAAACTATCGAGGGGTTCGATGTATGTTGACAAAAGGCTAAGGGCGAATTCCAGATCAAATAGAGTCAATGAAGCCATGAAATCACTCGTTCAAGCTATGGAGTCCAAGAGGGTGAAGTTAACAAGCCAAAGACCAAGTTCTATGTTGGGCATGGGAGAGGAAACAAGTTGGAATGCTTTGGAATCAAGAACTCAAAACTTGGAGGTAAGGCGAACTACTACACGACCACATAGTACAAGTTCCTTAAAATCATTTAGTGCTATTATGGCCTTACATTTATCTTATTCGTTGGGTTTTTAAAAGAGAAACTCTAACTCTTTATATATTGAGGCGGCACCACCTCGAAGCTCACATAGGTAAAGTTTTCCAATATCTTTGTTACTTTTAGAGATACTTGTATTTCGTACTAAACCTCAATAAAAGTTTTATAAACTCATCCTTCCAATTGTAACTGCCAACACTATTTATCAAGGATATGGTTTTATAATAGGTTAATAGTTCTGAGACTTATCCGCTTATCGAATGACTTGTTATTATCCTTTGAACCTAGATATACTTGTTTAGTATAGTTAGGTAGGGTTGCCATCATTGTTGAACTTTTAATCAAGGAGTTTCAACCCCATCCTTCTCGATGTTGATCTTACTACCTCTTCTGTAAGAGGTTTAGTTAACGGATGAACTAAGTTCTCACTAGACTTAATATATGTGAGAAAAATTACTCCATGCTTGATTGATTTTCTCACGTACTCATGTCTTAGATTCATATGTCTAGACTTTCCATTATGTACTTCACTATATGCTTATGCTAAGGTAGTTTGAATATCACACAAGATAGGTATCGAAGAAATGTCCTTTGCATCCAAAGGAATTTCATAAAGGAAATCCCTTAGCCACTCAACCACTTTTCCTATTTTCATCAATACTACAAACTCGAGGTGTGTAATACATGTTTGTTTCTCCCTCCCTATGGCCTTCCAATGTTCCGAACTCGGATTACTAGTAAATCTACTTATTTACTCACAGCAAATGCAACGGGTATTTGTCTCTTTAATGTTCAAATGTTTGAATTTATTTATCACATTCTCAACATACTGTGATTGGTTTAATGAATAACCCCTACTATCGTTCTTAACTTTAATACCAAGGATGGTGTCCACTTGTCCAAGACCTTTCATTTTGAACATGTGAGATAGAATTATATTCGTTTCTTTAATCCATTCTATTTAATTACTAATAATTAACATATCATCTACATAAAAGACGTACAAATGTAATTACATTATCACACACAAACATTTATCAGCCAAATTATGAGTAAAATCATAAGACATAATAGTAGTGTCAATTTCTCATACCATTTTTAGGTGTCTGTTTTAATCCATATAAAGGATTTAACCAATTTGCATACCTTATGTTCATTATCTAGTAGAACAAACTCTACTAGTTGTTCCATATAAACCTCATCATCGAGGTCCCCATTTAGGAATGCCTTCTTGAAATTCATTTGATGAACACGTAAATCAAATATTGATAATAATGAAAACAAGATCCTTATTGAGGTCATCCTAGCCAGAGATGCACATGTGTAAAAATAGTCGATGCAATGAAAGAGTTTTAACTAAAATAGAAGTCTAGGAAAAATTTAGGAAAAACGTACCCAGAAATGTAGTATGTGGCGCTGCATAGGTGTAGAGCATGCGGTCGCATAGGCCTTTCTTCAGCCTTCAGTGTGGTTTCGATGTGGAGACATGTGACCACACCCAGGTTTCTGTTGTGTTATCATATAGTAGTCTGTCTTTCCTCCAAGTTTGAGTTCTTGATTCCAATGTATTTCAACTTGTTTCCACTCCTAAGCCCAACATGGAACTTGGTCTTTGGCTTGTTAACTTGACCCTCTTGAACTTTGCATCTTGAACAAGTGATTGCATAGCTTTATTGATTCTATCTGATCTCGAACTTGCCCTTAGCCTCTCCTCAACATACATCGAACCATTGATAGCTTGTTGCTTTCCTTGGATACCATCATTCCCTCATTCGGAATGATTTGACCTCGAATCTATACCTGCATCAAAAAGAGCAAGATAAGAAACAACGAAGATGCAAATTATCACAAACTTACCTTGAAGATCCAAATTGTAGCCATTGTTTTCAATCCTTGCAATGGCGTGGAATGGTCCATCTCCTCTAGGATGAAATCTTGACCTTCTTTGCATTTGAACAAGCCATTTTTGCCTAAGCACCCAGACCCTATCACTTGGTTCGAATACTTTATGCCTCTTCCTTTCGCTACCTTGTGATGAATATAATTCAATCACCTAGTTTCCATCTAAACTACCATTTACAATAATAGTTAAAAGAATTAAACCTAACGAAGTTAATAGATTTAAGCCATAAACCATAGTAAAACGTGTAATAGAAGTAGTAGAGGATACTAAATTGGTTTCCAATATATTCCATAAATTCAAATCAAAATGGATAAGGACTTCAAGATTGAAATATAGATTCTCATGCCTCAAGTTACCAACAATGCACCTTAATTGTCTATCATAATCAATTAATTTCTTGTAACACACTAGAATATCATTAACTAGTAATTGATTGCCTATGAATGCACGTGTCAAATGATTTATTACTTTCATAGAAATATTAGATGCATTAATATGTGTTAAAATACATGCCCTATGTGAAGAATATTACTGTATGCTAGACCATCATCTAGCCTATGTATGTGGGTATTGATTCTGTACCATGCTATAGTTGAATGCTTTTCCTTCAATGCTTATCAAATTCTCCACTTGAATCAAATCAATTGGATACTCAATGATTGGTGTCCCATTAAATAAGTCTTCATGGAATGAGTTTTTGAGTTCTTGCAATAAAGAAATATCCAAACTGGGAATGGGTTTTTTAGTTCTCACTAAAACCCTCTCAATTTCACTTTGCATAGAATCTTACTTTTGATTTTTCTCTCCTTAAAAGATTCTCTTTCTTTTATCTTTTGTCTCTGCTTTTTTCACTCACAATTAGCCACCCCACTATCTTCTCCCATACTCTCCTTTTGCCTTTTCTTTGTTTTTCTTTTCTTCCTCACCTCTCAATCTCAATTGGTTCTCATAGACATGTTGTAGTGTTAATGGTACATGGGTAACAATTCTTCCATCTTTTACAAATTTGTACCTATTCTTAAATCCATCATGTTTTACCTTCATATCATACTGTCGTGGCCTTCCCAACAAAATGTGTCCAGCATGCATAGGAACTACATCTCTTCAGTACTACCTCCCAATTGAGAAATTCACCAAAACTTGCCTACATACCCTAACATCTCCACATTCATCTAACCACTACAATTTTTAAGGCCTAGGAAGTTTTCTAGTAATCAATCCTAATTTCTCAACAATGTAGTACTAGCAATATTAGTACAACTACCCCCATCAATAGTCAAACTAGATACCTTATTTTTGACATGGCATCTAGTTTGAAAGATGTTCTCCCGTTGCTGCTCCACATCATCCAATTTAATTTATGTATTGAAAGCATGCATTAACACAAGTAACTCACCTTTGTGGATACTCTAATCCGTCACCATCACTAGCATTATCTAATGCGGGCATATCATCACCAACACCATCACTCACCACTTCACCATTGTCAGGCAACATTATTACCCTTTTGTTTGGACATTGAGAAGCTATGTGCCCCGATCCCAAACCCCTAAAGCATTTGATATCTCGATTCTTAAAGGTTGGGGGATCCATTTTAGGTATAATTTTGCTAGTAACTTCATCATTTCCTCTTGTGGTTCGGTCTTACTATTCGAACCATCCCCATCACCTCTATTATCATTCCACTTCGATTTCCAAGAAGAATTCAAAGAACCCAATAGCTATCTAGTTGCCCCTTTCCTCTTCAACTGCCTCTCTACCTTCATGGCTAGATGTAGCACATCCTCCAACTCAACATAATGTTGTAGTTCTACCACATTAGCTATCTATATATTCAAACCATTAAAAAATTAGGTCATGGTGGACTTTCGATCCTCCTCAACATTCGTTCTAATCATGGCAATCTCTCTCTCCTTGTGATAATCTGTCACACTCATAGATCTTTGATAAAGGCTTTGTAATTTTTGATAAAGATCTCTATAGTAATGATTGGGAACGAACCTCTTCCTTATGATAGCCTTCAATTCTCCCCATGTTTCAATAGGCTTCCCATGATTCCTCCTTCTAGATGTTGCTATTTGATCCCACAAATGATAGCATAATCAGTAAACTCAACGACAACAAGTTTTACCTTTTCTCCTCTGAATAGTTATGGCAATCAAATATAAGTTCTATCTTCTTTTCACACTTTAAATATATCTCCGGATCGCTTATTCCTTTTAATGAAGGAATTTTCATTTTAATATTTCTCATATTTCTATCAACTCCATCTCCGACATAATCTCTAGCCTTCCTATCATTTCTATCTCATCTATTCCTCATCCTTCCTATTTCAGCCTCTATTAATGCGTCATCATCAAATCTGCTACCCGCTTCATTTTCACCACCAATATCTACTCTAGGATCCCGCTTACCTTGCCTCATTGTGTTAGGAAATTCCCTAAGTTGTTCCCTATGCAAATTAGTAAGTAAGGTGTCTTGCCTCTCCATCCATGCCTTTTGCCTATCCATTCTATCTCCCATATCACCAAACATTCCTTCAAATCATCGTATCATCTCCTCCATCATGATGACTTGACAATTATTCTTGTTTGAAGTGAAATCATCACTGTCAGACATTTTAAATCTAGAATAATATTTGAAAGCTCGACCCAATAAATTATTTAACCAAAGAATCAAGACAATTGCCAACAATATCTTCACTCCGTGATAACAAAACTTATGAACATTACTTAAATTGATGAATGACACAAGAATTTAATTCTTGATAAGTTCGAAATTAATTCAATAAAGAAAGAGTAGAAAGCAATATGCATTGCAATAATATCTCTCAAATTGTGTATTTTTTTACAATTAAAATAATAATCATATTTATATGGAATCCATAAAACCTAGTTAAAATTGGAATTTATCCTAAAAGAGATCATAAAAGAGTTTTAACTAAAATAGAAGTATAGGTGAAATTTAGGAAAGATACACCCAAAAATGTACTATACTGGTGCATAGGTGTAGAGCAAGTGGTCGTATAGGCTTATATTCAACCTTCAGTGCGGTTTCTATAAGTGTTATGCCCTAGGTCCAATCAACTTTGGACATAAGCACTTTTAATGTATATAACTGATGCATATTTATGGCAACATCTATTATTTAATCGAATTAATATTTTAATTAATTAAATAGAATCCGTAGATTCAAGTTTTGATGATTTGTTAATCACAAGGAGTCGTGATCGTGAGATACAAATCACATATGACTGAATCTTAAATCGTCCGTGGTTGTATGTAATAAGGAGATACGGATATCGTTATTACGGATAGACCATCACGTGTGACATTTCTTACTTATGAAGTAAGTAGTTGATCTCACAAGCTAAAGTGTGGAGACACTTGAATGAACACGTGAATGTTTTGTTATAGAACAAAACATTGGAGACCCGCTGAGAGATTCCACATGGAAAACTATCTGAGTGTCAGTGGTTAATCTCTAACGTTCGGTAGTGGAATTGGTCCTTTGACTTGAGGTCATCATAGTGCCTTATATGAGGACAGTCATGCTTTGGTGATGTCGGATGTTGCTCTGTCAAGGGTCGCTAATACGGCATCGTTCGGGTATGTCAAGAATCGTATGAAGGTTGTGAATGATCAATAGAGGATTCGTCACTCTTAGATAGTAAGAGATTGTGATCTACATTTCATCCAGTTAAGTTGATAATGAAATCCTTGGCCAAGGTGAACTCATAAGTCGAAAAGGAGTTTTCGACTTACATTGACTTAACAGTAGGATAAAAGACATGATCGATAATTGAGATTGACACATATCCATATCTCATAATTGATCGGATCATATTGACGAAAGGATTATAGTTTCACGGTAAACGAACAAGTTTGGTTTGTCATATCATATGACATTTCCCGTCACATGTATTGCCCTGACACATTGCTAGATGTCAATCTGGGACGACGAATGTGAATTAATGATAAATTAAAAAGGGGTATTTTAATTTATCAATTTTGATTAGATCAAAATAATAATTCATGTCGTTAGGCATCGTGATTTGGAACCTAATGGGTCACACACAAAAGAGAACCAGAAGAATGTGATTTACCAATTAATTAATCGACAAGTGTTGGATGATTAATTAATTGGGTTGATTATTAGTAAGCCCGAATTAATTAATTGGATTAATTAATTCATGGACCGGATTTAATTAATTTGATTAATTAAATATTGGACCGGGTTTAGTTTAAGAGAAGGGCCGAGCCCACTTGGACTTATACTAATAGTCTTCTAGGGTTTGAAAATATTAGGGTTTTTCATTATTATTCTTGCTAGCACAAGAAAAGAAACCCTAGCCACCATTCTTGTTCTCTGTGTGGATCACCATTGGAGGCTGGACAATTGAACAGCTTGGATTGCAGTTCGTGATCGTTCAAGTTCAAGAAAAGCATTGGAGTTCATGAATCAGCAAAAGAGTTTGCAGAATTCATTACAGGTATTATTTCTATCACAGTTTCTATCTAAACACAATGCGAATCCTGTTTGGGAATCGAAAAATTGTTTAATTCCGCTGCGCATGCATAAGCAGATTCCCAACAGTTTCGATATGGAGACATGCGATCACACCCAGGTTTGTGCTATGCAGTTGCATAGCAATCCGTCTTGCCTCCAAATTTGAGTTCTTGATTCCAATGCATTCCAACTTGTTTCCGTCCCCATGCCCAACATGGAACTTGGTCTTCGGCTTGTTAACTACACCCTCTTGGACTCCGTGGCTTGAACAAGTGATTGCATGGCTTCATTAACTCTATTTTTTGATCTCAAACTTGCCCTTAGTCTCTTCTCAACATACATCGAACCATTGATAACTTGTTGCCTTCCTTGGATCCCATCAATAACGTTTGTAAGTGTTTAAATCACAATCGAACATAAGAAAACCATCACAGAGATATCTAGATCCATAATATACATTGTCATTGTTTATACAAAATATAATTACCACTATAGTTCAAACTAAAACCTAATCTTAAAAGAACAACTACTGAAATTAAGTTCAGACATACCCCTGGTGCAAATATAACATCATAAAGGAGAATAGAACGGCCCCTAAGCAAGTGTAACTTACATACAACAATTCATTTCACCTTCACTTTGTCATCGTTTTTGACATATATCCACTTTTTACTAGCTAGGGATGGAACTCTGCAAACGTTTCTCAATCCCTAGTTACATGGTATGTCGTTTTCGAGCCTATAATCCATAAAATATAAGATTCGATTAATAGTACTTGAAAAATAAACAACACAAAAATAAGTATTTACAACATCTATATTCTTTGACTTAGAACAACCCCGAGCAAAGTGACCCAACAATTTACAGTAGTGAAATCTTTCTTTTTCTATGATTGGTAAGTTTCCTTATCAATTCGATGTTGAGTAGTCTGACATGTATTTGGGTCCTTCTATCATGTGGCTAATGCCCTCAAGATTTTATGACGCCAAGCGTTATAGTTACCCCCATTCAATTTATCACCTTTATTAAGGCCATATTTGATATGTTTCGATGTCATGTCTTCAAAGTTTTTGAGACAATTATTTAAATGTCCATTCATGTAAACATATAGTTCTGCAATCATGAAAATTAAAATTTATGATAATTTGACATTAGGTATAGTAAAAAGTTCTCTAAGTTCCCAATCACCATTCATTATCCCATGTTTCACTACGACAAAAATTAAATTCACAGCAAAATCATAAGTTCTAGATGAAATTAGCATAATCTCTACCAACCTTAGAACTCACATTAAATTAAATAATTATGTAATATGTAAATAAAACATTTCTATCATATGTAGCCCATGTTTAGTGGGGATTAAAATCAATTTTTTTAGTAAATTTTGACAAAAGCTTTTTTTTTAGTGGAATGAGGACGGTACCTCCGAGATTTTATTAATATGTCCTCACATGTAGCGGAGGAATACCGTGGTTACAACTTAAATGAAGCAAAGAAATAAATGGGGAAGTACTACTTCCCTTATAGTAAAAGTAGAGTGAATCCAACTCGTTTCGCTCTTCGACCCCAACATGGAACTTGTCCAATGGCTTGTTAACTTCGTCCCCATGATCTTCGTGGCTCGATCACTTGATTGCATGGCTTCTTTGGGTTGTT
>CAIGRF010092084.1:10535-21725 GCA_903798235.1 Fraxinus ornus
TGATTCGAAATAATTCAAATTCAAACGTAACGACTAGACGAACGCGTTTTTAATTTAACGTTAGGATTTAAAATTTAGCGACACGTTTTTCGAGAAATAATTTTATTTTGATTAAAAGGTCTCGGTCGCTACATATGAAGCTTCTCGCATGTCTTTCAACATTGACATGACCATAAATCCAAGCTACTGTATACATAACCCTTTGAGGGAATCGAGTCCAAGACCCCGTATTCTTGTATACAAATGATGTAGATCGTACAGGTAACAAATTCATAAAATGCATATACATAATAACAAGCCACCATTACACCGAATGCTATTGAACAGATTTTAATATATTCCCAAGAGCCCACAAGATAAAAGCCGAATCGAACTTGCATACTCACAATATGGAACACGAACAAATGCTTTTCTTTGGTAGCTCGTCAACCTTCTTTTCTGTGAAGAAATAAAATAACTTTCAGCAACTACATCGAGTAACTGTGAATTTCATATAATCACAAGACTCATTTTATTATTTTGAGATAATAAGCACAATGAAATTGTATTTTGTTTGAATAACAAGACCTTAGATACAAGCTCCTCAATTTAGCCATTACAGGAAAAAAATAATAATAATAATAATAATAATATTCCTCAAGCATGCCACACCCTGCTTAGCATGAATGTCCTTCATGGAAAATGAGACTGTGGTTGATGGAGACATACGCAAACCGTAGTTAACGGAGACATACAAAATGTAACACAGAGACGAGACTGTGGACCTTTTTAGAATATTAATTTCTCTATATCATGTAAAAATATGAATCATTTCGACAAACCTTAAAGGACACAGTAGATGCATGAGATTGAGGGACATGTGCATAAATGTCATCAGAATGGTCGTGTCAATGATTTATATAAAGTTAGGTTTTTTTTCCTCTTATGGACAGAAAAATAATCCTTGTGGTTGTTAAATGTGACCCTCCAAACCATTGAGAATAATCAGGGGCGGACCCAATTCAGGCTCAGTGCAGGCATCAACTTTGGGCCACCCCAGCCACATTTTTCTAAACATGTAGTGTTATAAACAATGTACTTCATGGCTGGCTGTGGTTTCTTCTTGAGGACATCCCAGGAGCCTTCATTTGAGGGATTTTTCCAGAGCCAGTTTATCACGAAGCAAAATATCTAATGATACAGAGGCAAAAGCTGTAATTGCAGAAGCTGAGGTGGCGGCAAGGGAAGCAGAGGCAGAAGCTGCTCAGTGTTTTGCTGAGGCAACTACAAAGGCATTGAAATGCAATACTATCCGATGCTGGTAAAGTCCTTCCTTGAGTTCCAAGAACCTGCAGATGATACCTGTTATTGCACCAGTGCAAAACCATTACGTGCAAGACTTTTGGATCTATTTTGCTTCCAGTTCAGATTGCAGATGGGCAATTTCTGGTCTTTTTGACCAGATCTTGATCCAGCTTGTATTCTATAATGTTTTTCCAGTTCTTGCTCTGTGATAAATTCTGACTCTACTATCTAGCACTAGCATTTTTGAGAACTTTTTGGGGCTCTAGAGTTTGTAGGTGGGCCATCTTGAGATATTCTTCTGACCAAATTCTTTCTGAATTTGTAAATTATATTATTTCTCTGATAATATCATTTTACACGTATGCAGACCTGCAGATGGCCATCACCACTCATTGCATTTCTGGATCTTGGCAGTGCACTGCTTATTTTTTGCAAGCAAGTCTTTATGATGTACTTATGGATAGGGATGTAAATCTGGAATTTTGTCCATAGAAGTCTGAATATTATTGGTTTTTTGACACATGATGCTATAGGAGATTCATAAGAGAAGGGGAAATGGAATAGAGGAAGAGAAAGGAGGGGGAAAAGAGGGAAGAGGGAGATAATAGAGAAAAATTGGGGAAGAAATATATCAATTTTTATTCATTCAAAGTTATCTCCAATTACATTGCTTAGACCCTTTATATAGGGTATGAACTAATTCTAACTGTAGTAAGAAAATACTCTAAATAAATCACTAATTATGTTTCCTAAAATAAACTTCAGAAATGGAAACTAAATATACTAAAATTCATCCTAATTCTCCATCATTTCTCCCCAACTGAGAGAATTCGACTCCGACGAAATAGACTTCAACTTCTTGACCAAGGAGGGCGATCTTTTATCTTGACCAAATAACGATAGCATCTATGTCAACAACTGAATCTGAAACACATTTTCAAGAACTAACCAAGGTGGGTGATCTTTCCTTCAGATCAAGTAGTAAAAATGAAATCCAATAAGAAACAACTTATACAACTCATCCATGAAACTTACCACGGCACCCACATGATAAGCACGATGCACTAGCACATTAGACTAACGAAGTGAGTGATTCAATTTTATCTTTACATGTTTTGAAAACCGTGGTAAAGAAATATGTAACAAGGCATAAAAACTATCAAGGAAGTACCTGTGCCTAAATTGAGTCAATTGCAGGCTCATAAGTTTCATGATAGAAAATAGGTTTTTTTTTTTAAATTTGACATGAAGGGACATCAGAGTGTGGAGCTAGAGCAATGTCGTTGGAAAATGTGGTAACTCAGAAAGCATCATAGAGCGGAGGTAAAACCATATCAAAGTCAACATTAGAGACATACAACAAATTAGGCAAGATCAACTTCGACATGTAATAAAGGATAAGTGGACTGTTTGACTTAGGCGGCAACAATATAGATAATTCTTGGTCCTCGGTATTAGAATATTCAATTGATTCGATAATAGGAACCTCGATTTCTTCTTCAAGAGCAACACAACTAGACTCAGAATGTGATTGTCGGGACTCGGATGAAAGACCTAGCTTATGACACACTTGGCGAAGATGGAAGGATAAGTCCATAAGTTGATCTGTTGGTAAGCATCGTCTAAGGATTGGAATATATGTAGCAGCACTTGTTCATCTGTTTAGTTGCTGTTTTTCAGTTTGGTGTGTGGAGATTGAATTTGTTGGCCAAAGGAAACGGATTAAGCTCTGATACCAAATTAACGCAGGATGCTATAGGAGAATCATAAGAGAAGGGGAAATGGAATAGAGGATGAGAGAGGAGGGGGAAAAGAGAGAAGAAGAGGTGGATAATATAGAGAAATTGGGGAAAAAATATACCAATTTTTATTCATTCAAAGTTCTCCAATTACATTGTTTAGACCCTTTATAGGGTTTGAACTAATCCTAATTTAAGTAAGAAAATACTCTAAATAAATATACTAAAATTCATCCTGATTCTCCATCATTTTTATGTTGAACTGAACTCACAATGAGAGTAGCTTGATTTATTTTTCATAAAGAACCTCAAGAGTTAAATTGCATTATTAATGGTTTCCATTTGCTGCATCCTACACTAATTTTTTGGGTCCAATTTAGCCTGAAGGGCAGTTATATTCCATTTCCTTTTCCTTTTCTAAAAGTTCCTACCAACCTAAACGTTTTCTTACTGACAATATTGATATATTAGTACCCTTTTTTAACCCTTTTATATGTACAATATTTCCCTGCGGAGCCTATTTTTCTTTACTTATGCAACCTCTAGCTTTGTACTATGAAACCTATTCTTCTTTGGTCTTCCAGATTGCTTCTTTGGAGTTGGAGGGAATATTTTGTTTCAGCTCTCTCTCTTAAGCTGAACTTTAGACTAATATCGCCATCACTGAAAAACTTTCCTGACATTATCTTGATCTTAAGAACCTTCTATATGTACATCATCCAGGAAAATCTGCAGTGTCCTTCCCAATCAAATATTTAATCCGCATGCTCACTTTCTTCTGGTAAAAAAAAATGGACAGACAAGTATACAGCATTTTGGGTATTTAGTGACTAAACTTTATATCTTGCCGTATTAGTAGTACTTCCGATTAGCTTATTACCTTCTGGAAAAATGGAATTGGGATATGCTGCCTTGTCTTGCCTAGGAATTGTCACCTTGCAAAGCTCACAAATCCTCATTCAATTATGTTGAAGATAATTTTTTCCCATCTGCCACTTAATTATCTCAATACTTCTAGTATATGCATTTTCTCGACCTAAAGAAGTTTCTAGCCAATAATTAGGGGAAATATATGGAAGACATTTGAAAACTCCCCATTGTCCAGGATTGGCATGGAATAATAAAAACGCGGAAGGGAACCAAACCTCACCCATCAAGGACGTTGTAACCGTCTTTCATAGAAAGTAGAGAAGTCTGAACACGAGGCAGTTATTCCCATTAACTAATTGATCATCATCAAGAATGAAACACTCAGCAAGATGCTCATAGATTCATTACTAAAAATATGAAAACCAAGCCTAAACAACCTATCTTATGTTGACAGAATTTTTGCTTTTTATGAAATAAGAAAGCATAATCCAGAATAAAGTTTCTTTTAACATAATTTCAATTTCAATTGAAGCGATAGTCGTAATAGATTTCTTCTATGCCTGGACTGAAATGGAGATAGTATCAGAAATTTTGAGTTTATTTAAGAAGCTATAGTTGATAGAAAAATAAATAAAAAAATCCCCCGGTTAGGGAAGTCTGTTGGGGACTAATGCGCTACTGGATAATCACAGCAACAAAAGCAACTCCGTTACAAAGAGGTAACAATATATTAACAATACAAGAATTAACCCCAGGTTCATGAAAAACCTCATTTCGAGAGTACAAAGAATAAGCAAATCTAACAATGACAGACGGTCAATATATAGTTGGGTACCAACGGCAAACTCAAGTGCTACGTGGAAAACACAAAATAAGGTGCTGTTTAAAGAGACGACAAAAAACACCTAGAAGGTTGCAATACAGGCCCTCAAAGAAAAACAAAAATATAGTCTAGTAGATAAAGTAAAATGTACAGCAACACATGGAAAAGAATCAGGGCAGATCTTACTTGATCTACTAGTAACCTCGGAATGTCATTGATAGCAAACAAGCTTTGTTCACTGAAAAATTAAGAATAACAATTTATAAGGGCAGCCAACTTGGTTGAGCAAGCCACTTGTTGGTTTACATGTGAGCTCGCCGGCTAGCGTGCGGACCAACTTTTGAGCTGGGCTTGCGGGCCCAACTAGGCTTGCCTAGCCTGTGCATTGCTTTTTGCAGCCATGCACTGGCTGGTTTGATGTGACCCTGCTGGTGCAGGGTGCCATCAAAACAACACCATTTTTTAATTCAGGTGGCCAAACTGAAATCAGGCGGCTGTTTGGCCCCCTAAATTCAAATTTCAGTTTTTTTTCTTTTTTTTTTTCTGAACTTGTGTCTATAAATAGGGATGGGTGTAAACCAAATTCTTTACACTTTCAGAATTCTCTACAATCTCTCTAATGGCTTATATACCACACTCGTCTTTTTAGTTAATTTTGCAATTACTTGTACAGCTGTCCCTTCATTTTCCAATTATTTTTTCAAATTCCCACTCTTCTTGTACCAGTTATTTCTATTAGGTGTTTTTTATCTGTATATTCTATAAAATTCGTAATGGATTAGATTCATGAAGCCTGATGAAGATATTAACCAATTTCTTGGTAGTTCCAATACTCCCGCCTATAATTATTTAGGGACAAACAATGTTCCAAATCATGAAAATGCATCTACTACCAATCCAACAACAATTGAGGTTGATAACGATTTGGAAGCAGCAGTCTCTACAAAGAGATGAAAGAAGGCAAAATCTCTTGAGCCTATTTCTAAATGTTGAAAACACTTACGAGAAAGAAAGCAGTTGAGATGGGCAACATGTCACCATAGCATGTAGCAATTACTCAAGAAAGGACGTCACCTAGCGAGTAAAAATTAAGCATATTGCAATTACTAGGAAAAGACTTCACCTGAGAGGAAATATTACCGCTATCCATTACAACAGGCATTACAAAAACATGCGTATTCAAACTGGAGTTCTCCAGAGTAGGCAACCTAAATATCATTTCGCTCTGGCCATGAGGGACCTTCTGGAGCAGCTCTTGTAAATTGGGTTTATAATCCACAAACAAGACAGAAAGGCATGGTAATGTTTGTAGCCAATGCCAAGTTAAGTTGCCGTTATCCACAATAGAAAGTTTACACTTGATAAAATTCATACAAATATATCTTCAACCCAAGTACAAACCTACTAGTAGAGGTGAGCTTTGTTTTGATGCTATAAATCTATGCAATAATGATAAATTATTGACGATTTAGAAAATTATTCCGATATCATATCTATTTCAAATTTGTGATCCGAAAAAACCATAAAAGGATATATTAGTGCCACAGCCCATTACGTCGATAAGTTTTGAATTTTGCATAAAAAATCGTTGCATTTAATGTCATTATATGTGTACAAAATATTTTCAATGTTTAATTGGCCCTACTTAAAAGCATTTTATTGTGAAGATAATGTCTGTAGTTTCACTATTGATAATGCTAATGTTAACAATAATGTTACTAAAAATTTGATTAACCAACTACATTAGGAGTTTGATGCCAAGCTTTTTCATGTGCGTCGTGTTTGTCATATTTTTAATTTGATTGTTCAAAATAAACTTATACTACGGGATGTTTGCAACGGATATGGATAATAGATGGAACTCTACAATCTCAAGCTACAATCTTGTATAGATTATGATATAGTTATTACTAATTTTTATAATGGTATACATTCAAATGATTTTGAGTTTGAGTTTGATTAGAACTTTAATGATTGACTTATAGCTTTTGAGATCATGAAAATTTTGAAGGTTTTATTCAATGAGAATGCGTGCATGGCATCCACTATCCTACTGCTCCTATTGTTCAAACTCATTTTTTAATATCGTTAAAATTTTGGTAAATATAGAGATTATTCATCTTTTGATGACATTATTGCAACTATGGAGATGTAATTCTAGAAATATTGGGAACACTTGTCAATGTTATTCTCTCTAGTTACATTTATAGATAGTCGTATTAACTTATAGGGCTGTAAAGGTATATTATCTAACAAATTCTTTTGTGTGTAACATTTGATATCACATTACACATTATGATATAGAAAGTACTTAGTGTAATTTATATTCCCATGGTGCAGCCAAACAAGGTAGGAACAATGATCCACCGCTACTTCCTTCTACTAGTCGTTCATTTACAATAATATATGGACCTATTTAAGTATAATTGGAAAAGGAAGTTCATTATCTTCTTATTTTTCTTCTAGTTCTAGGACTAGACAAAATTAAATCCCTTTTGAGTTAGTTGGATGTTTTTCTTACTATATTCTTAATGTGTTAAACTGAGGGAAAAAAAATGATCTTCTCTGGTGGTAACGAAGAAATGAAAAATAATAAACGATATTATCTTTGATAGCACATGATCTACTAACACCTCTAGTGTCAACTGCACCCTACGATGCTCGGACTTATTCTTGTCGGTATACCCACATCAACATGACACGACAGGGGTACTGGTATAAAATTCAGGACGGATCCTTCAATTTTCAAGTCGACAAGACAATCTAGGTAACGGTGGTGGCGGAGCATGGAAGCAGCAATTAGTGGTTTGCCGATGTTTTGATTTTAAGATGCAGGTTGTAGTGGTCTGAAATTGCAATTGATGGCAACGTACTATACAAGTTCACGATGGGTGGTTGTTCGAGCTGGCTGTCAACTTATGTTTACAGTGGCTATTAGGGTGCGATGCTCGAAGTTGATGAGCTTGTGGTGTTCGGACGGGGTGATGGGTCACCGACTACAATGGGTTATTAGAGAAGACAAAGGTGGCCGACAGAGGTAAAGGTGGAGGTCGTCGGCGAGGATAGGCGATGATTAGGGTTTGACGGTAACATTTCACAGTTTAAGGTTGGGAAAGTGAACATTGAGAAGATAAAGGCAGGTTGTTTTTATTGAGCAGTTGGTGCTAGGCTGAGGTGTATTAATCTATGTTCTAAAAAGCGCGTCTAGACGCCGCCTAGGGTCGAAGCGGGATGAAAACGCCTCTCTTTGAGGTTAAGTGGTAATTAAGCGGTCAACGGAGCGCGACTAAGAGCCTAGGCGTGCCTAAGCGCGCCTAGGAGGTTAGGCGTGCTTTCCCCTTGGAGGCCCAATTTTTCCCGCCTAGGCGCACTGTACACGACTCATTTCTTTTGGCCAATGAATAATTACTTAAATATGCTATGCTNCAAAAATTTGTTTGTGAAATTCCGCAAGTGTATGGATCGTGACAAGTAATAAAGTGAATTTTTTTTAAGTTCGAATATCGTCCCACGGAGACTACTATCTGCTATAAATATTTAAACTAACCTAATTTCGATTTAAATTAAAATAGTAACTAATAATCAAATCAAGTTTTGTTTTCTAAACGTAATTCTAATAAATAAAATAATGAACTGTTTAATAAAATAACGAACTCAAAATAAAATTGTAAATAAGATTTTGTGATTGGATAGTTAGAATTTCCGATTTCACTTAAATTATTTATCATACATTTAATTTCAATTTATTCACCCATTTTCATACGTGCCAACGATCGAATTAACATATTGTATTTAGTGATCTCTCTCAAACAACACTAATCATATTCATATGTCCGAACTTACTATATCTCTATGTAAATTCACACACATATGAACACATTAATCTATATGAATTCAACAAAGATCGCATAACTTATAATTATCTCACGATCTCTTATAATATCTATGTCAATTATTGCACGAGCTATAATTATACATTATCTTTCGGTCTCAGTATTATCCATAAATCAATTAATTGCGTAGACAATTAAAGGTTTAAATACACAATAATTATTTAACAAGTATTAAAATGGCATGAAAAACTTGAAATTAAACATATAATAAAAACCTAAGCTACACTATTAATCCTAACATAAAAATATTTACCACTCATAATGTTAAATTTAAACACGTAAAAGAGGAAAGATATCACCAAAAATTGACGAAATGTGAAGTTATATTTCTCAATCCTAGCCACTTTCTGCCCGTGTTTACTCCTGTGTGCATATATATAATTTCCACCAACACAGCCACCTTTTTCAATGCGTAAATGTGTGTATAAATCAAAAGTGGCTGCCTCCAATCTTCCCAGAATCTGCCTTCCTTTCTTCTTCTTCTTTTTTTTTTCTTTTTCTCCCTTGACTTTTGTGTGTGTGTATATATATATACATATATATATATATATATATATATACACACACGACGCTCGCGCACCAAAGAGAGAGTTGGTGGAGCAAGCTAAGCTGAGCCAACAATTTTAAAACGAGCCAACTTGCACTTGGCTTGCCCCAAGAGCGAGAGCGAGTAAGCTCGCCCGGTGGGCCTAGCCGAGCCCAACGATGGGCAAGCAAAGCCAGCTTGACTTAGTCTATTAACACCCCTATACACAATCAAATGGCAAACAACATGAAAATTTTGGAATGAGTGCAACTTATTACTTCAAGTAGCCAAATTTTAGAAATAAGGATATAACTAGCTTTTAGTGCACATCATACAAGTAAGAGCTCCTTATACAAGGAACGGAAAAGAAGGGAACACGAAGGAATATAATCCACCAAGAAGTTGAAGTACAGAGACTACCTGTTTTTGCTTTAGCTAAGGATGGTTGTACAACAGCATGCATAGTGATAACACCTTTAGGTAGCTCCCAAAAAGGCATATGGCATTGGCCGACAGTCTTACTGTTTTCCAATATTTTCCCAGCACTTATCAATTTCACATCATTTGCAGACTTTGGTACAATTTTCTTATCTAAAACAAAAGGAATAATTTTATCCAATCAAAAATAACAAATGGCACGAAGCATGAAAGAATAGCTGATAATAGGGAGAGTAAGATAAGGGTTCCAAGCAACAAATATACCTCAAGCTACTATCTGAGTTTCTTATAATAATATTCTGCATGGCATGACGTATATTTTTAAGGAAGAGGAAACTAAATTGACTGCTCCAATTTGTGGAGCAAGCACTATCAGATATGAAAACCTGCTCTCTTTTCCAATCTTTATTATTTAAATTTCAACCCTTTCTCTATCTCGCTTCTGTAATAATATTTCGTTTTACCACATAACAACTAAGGTTTTGTTGAGGTACAAGTTGCTCTCTTACGCAATAAAAAATAAGCACATGTGGATGAACCTTTCTATGTCAACTTAGACCAAGAAAATACTACAGATATAAGTTGAGATTCAGTTTAAGCGTCCCAATATATAAGTTGTGTGACAAAATCGTGCTTCACATCAAAGGAAAGAGAGACGCAGAATCGACCAAAAATTAGTTCAAGATCAGAGGCCATACGACACTTCTTCATTAATCACACACAACAAGAGTCAATAATCACATGAGACGAACCACAGTTCCGCAATTACATATAGCACGTTTTATTCCAATCAAATCGACAAAACAACAAACTAAATTTCAAATTCCTTGAAAAGCTCGATATATATCCTCAATTAAAAAAAAACAAAATTAAATATAAAAAATAACAGCAAAAAAAAAACCAACCTTTGGGCCACTCGGTAACAACTCTCTCCTTGAGTATGGCGACGGTGGCGGCCGGCGAATACCGAAAGGGACCAATATCTGATCCATCATACAATCTGAATTTGATCTCCACCAAGTCTTCTTCCGGCATTTGTTTTACTTTTTCCCCAAAATTTCTCAAATATATTCTAGTAAATCCCTCGCTTTTCCAGCAATCCTTCGATCAAAACCTAAATCAATTCCTAAAGAACCCTTCTGCCAAACCCCCACCTAACACAAAGTCTCAGTATTACGTAAAGAAAATCAATTAAAAGAAGCGAAAATAATTTCGTGAACTTATTCTAGTAGAGCTGTAATATAAAGTTTGAAATTGAGGAAGCCAAGACCAGATCCTGAGTCTTAACGCGTTTGTCTGCGTGTAGAGTGTGTGTATTTGTCTGAGTGCTTTGCTTTTGTCATTTTTTTCTTCCTTTTTTGCCCTTTTCTTTTCCAATTATTATCGTCCCAATTTTTAGCTTTTGATTTTGATTCTTTAAAAATCATTTTCCCTAGTTGCTCATTTTTATCTTTTATCATAACTTTTTTCTACTTTTAATCAGGTATTCGAATATATATATATATATTAATTGTTGACCTCAAATAATGGACTCAACAGATGTCGGGCCCACTCTTGATACGTCAAGTACGGAAACGACGCGATTTTACCGGAATGAGGACGATAGTTAGGCTTGAA
>CAIGRF010092087.1:15701-25905 GCA_903798235.1 Fraxinus ornus
AAAAAATTTATAATAATATCACCTCTTGTAGCAAAAACAATATTCGAGGCAGTTGCAACTAACCAAATAATTACATTCTTGAAGATTACAAAAGTCCATACACAACATAACAAGCACACGGATGCTTCGCTAACTGCAATTTCACAGATAACTGGTTCTCTTAACGATGGGTTCTGATTTCCCAGAAGCTAAGAGTAGCTTCTTACTCGGATCCCTCAATCTCAATTTCTGGACTTTGAAGTTGCCCGTCCATCATTGATGCTCTGTAAGAGAATAAATGAAAAAAAAATAAGTGTGTTTGGAAGATGCACGAGAAGATAATAAGAGTTGGGCATTACAAGTGCAACAATGCTCTCAATGCATACCAATCGTTTAAAGGATCTAGTTTGTACAGCTCTCTTCACCTTCTTCCAATCTGGTTTGGCACGATCTAAAGCCTGAGGCAGAATATACTCTTGTTAAAAACAGATATATAAAAAAACAAGACTAAACTAAAAAAAATAGAAGCAATCGCTAGACCATTTGAACACGGAAATAGTCGAAGCATGAAACAGATGACAAGTTAACAACATCAAAAGAGTATCTTATTATAAGAGAGAATATTTTATCAACATTGCATATCAAACACTCAAATAACAAGATCATTTTAATATTTTTCTTTTCATTTTTTGTTTCATTCTAACCCTGAGGAGTTGCTTAATTGATCGGGCCTTGTGATTGCTCTCCAATGGTCACCGGTTCGAGTCCCCTCAGACCACTGAGGTGAGTACCCAACTGTAAACTTTAGGGCCCCGTGGGATTAGTCGATGTGCGCGCAAGCTGGCCCGGACATCCACGATTATAAAATAAAAAAATAAAAAAAAAAAATTGTTTCATTCCTTTTTCCTTCCTCCTCCTATTTTTTTCTGAAACCTATTTTCTTCTATTTAATTCAAAACAAGGGCATCATAGGTTTTTCAACACAAAGTTTGACCTTTTAATGCTTCAACTAAGCTTTCATTACGTGGACACCCAATCTTACAACGTTCAATAGGTTGGGGATTCAAATATTCACTATTGAAGGTTGAGGAGTTGTTTCCACAATACTTAGGTTGGGTAGCTCAGCCCTAACTTTCCCTTTATATTTTAAAAAATGTAGAACTTATTTTCGAATCCATCATTCAATTATTCTGCTAAGTGAAGCCTACTACATGCCATACATTCAGAATTCAGAAAGAGAAATATATCTCAGCAATGATTCATCAATAAAAGACAGACTCATCAAGATTAAAGATGTCGAACCATTACCTCTATCAGCGATTCTACACGTCGCCTCATCCGAGTATGCATGAAACCTTCTGAACACTGTTCACCATCAGAGAAATGCTGATTCAACGGCAAATAACATAGAAATCACACTTTCAAAGCAAGTTTAATTAAGCATGTAGTTGACCAAGAAATCTTAGTTATATAAATTCATCACTTCTCTTTCACACAGCTGTATTCTTGATATCTATTATGAAGAAAAAAGTCTGTCACCATTATAAGAGCATTCACATTTTGTCATAGCAACTGTTTTTTCTTGTAGAGATTGTATTACTGTTGAAGCACATTTTATGGCATTTACCTTTCATTAAAGATTCACATTTGTACTTGTTCAGAGTCCATACATGGCACTATGTGGTAATTACAGAACAACTTGATGAAGTAGAACTGAGAAGCAGCAACATCAAAGAGGCTTGCCAAGACCGCAGGGGCCAAATGAAACCATTTTACTTTGGTACTTGTTATTTAATGTTAATTGAGCATGTGCTACAGTAACTTTGCTTTATTAAATCATGCTATAAATATTCCTCACACTGTAACAGTAGAAATTCAGCTTTATCGCTAACATATCATATTTCTATAGCTCCATTGCTCTAAAAGCTTAATTCTGTTCAGAATTACCATTAGTTCTCTTTATTCTTCCTTCTTGTTTCCTCTGATTCTTTTTCTCCGCAATAAGCTTGATTTTAGAGCATCTCTTGCATCTCTCCTCTCTATAGAAGTTCATTTTCTTTTAAATCACCATGGTTCTTTTCATGCTTCTTTGTTGCTTGCTTAATATGCTAACGGCATTTTTCCGTGTTAATCTTTTACGCTTGATGTGCTTTGACTTCTTCCACGTAAACTGTCTTCAGAGCACAGGTTACTTTAGCAGGAGGCTAATTTGTGTGCAACACCACCATCCTAACTCCCAAGTAGAAAGTATTGGGAACATTTTAAAGGAATACACTTGGCGTGTACAAATTCTCACCTTGACATGGTAACTAACATAAGCATGAAATGTTGATAAGCTCCAAACTGTTTTGTCCAGCTTTCTACCTTGCACATGACGTGGGGAAATGACTGCTCAAATAAAATCTTGAATCAGGGCAAGTCGAGAAGTTTGTAGGTGAAGAAAACTAATCACAAAACAGGCATTACCAAAACTGACAAAACCAGCATTTGCCAATAATGCTTCAGCAGGAGCTCCTTTCAGTTCTAGCGGGGGAGAAGGAGACCACAAACAATGAGGGGCATTGCCGAGTCCAGTGGTTCTCCTTGCATCCACAAATTCCTGAATGATAACCAAAACGCCGGATATTTAGAGAAGCTACTTTTAAGTTTCAAAAGAAAAAGAAAAGTAGAGTGTTGGACTAAATCTGCATTAGAATTATATGGTTTACTATTGTAGGAAGTGTTAGTTGTATACCCTCGGCCAATCAAGTGACATTTTTATTTATATATATTTCACTTCGTATTAAAAGAATAAGTTCAGAGAATCCAAGACGGGCATTCATCATATACGTTTTATATTGATCGCGTTTTTCTTGCTTTAAAACTTTCAGAATCAGCGGTATAATATTTCGACTAGCATCTTTGTTGTTCCTTAATACGTATGTCAAAAAGTCTCTCCATGTCTAAAAGCAGGATAAATGATCTATGTAACTGTGATGCATGCATGGCCTAGGCTAACATACAAAATACAGAATCAGCAGGTAATCTGAATTTCCAAATCCAACAACTTTACCATATCAATCAAGTTAAAACAAAGATAAATAAGTTAATTCCAGAGTCTTGACTATTGCAACAGAATTGCCTGGTTTCTCTCATTTATTCATCTTTGAGCACCAGTATTTTTATTTTTTTTTAAAAAGAAAAGACATAAAGCAAAGGAATGAAAGTTCTGAAATCTACAGTGAAGGATTCTCAAGTACCTGGAGGAAAGAAGTAGCAAGAATACTATCTATCGAATCCTTGAATCTCATGGGGAAAACTACAGTCACCTTGTCTGCCTGCAACCAACAGCAACAGGATATTCATTTCCGACGTTATCGCAGCACACTCAAACTGACATTATATGATAGCATTAAAACAGTCGAGATTTTATACAATGTGCAAGTGTTAATCAAGAAGCAACATAGTTTCTAGTTTCTATCTCCTTTTAACTTTTTGTGGTGGTGATATTGATGGGGGTGGGCTTCAGATTGACAATAGATGTAAGTAATGAGCAGGTTAGTATGGAAATAGACAGGGAAGAGGAAAATACACGTGCACACATAGATGCATAGGAACAAGCTAATACTGCATTGAACTGGAACAGATAAACCTTTTCCGGGTAAATTTTTTTTTTTTTTTTTTTAACCCAAAAGCAGCAGTCAAGCGAAAAAAGGAAAAATCAATTTACCTGAGGTACAACGAAAAAGGACTCATTTGGCCGGTGCAGTAGGGAAATAAGCTTATTTAAATCAGATTTCACTGTCCTTGAGACAAGTTGTTTTAGAACAGCTCTCAGCGGTGCACCCTGTACAACTTCCCTAATAGATGCAATCTTTCCCAGGAGTGCTTGCCGGTGTTCTATCAAAGATAGCAAGAAGAAACATCAAATAAGAACAATAAGATGTACAAAAAGGAGGACACGAAATACATGTATTAGATGCTTGCATATAAGTATCCCAAGGCAAGAGTCACGTCTTCATGCTGAATGATGTATACTCCACGATAATAGTCGAATTACACAAACAAGGATTCTCATATTAATATCAAAGAATAACCAAAAAACCTTCTTTATGGATTCTCTTATTAAAATCAAATTTGGTTTTTCAGCAAAGGAAAAATGGTAGCAGTAGTACAGATCCATTTTGTGGCCAATAAGAAGCTGTCAATAAGCAGTGGTACAGATCCATTTGTGGGATGTTTATGAGGAACACTGAAATCACTCTAACATCGTTAAGTTATTGATATCTAATGAAACATGGCCACAGGATTATTCTCCTCATAAAGGTTGGGAGGTTAATGACGCGCATATAATTTATTTATATGATCCTTCTCACATATGTATACTACACCTCCACTGTAGTCCTCTTTGTAAAAATGCAAACAAATGTGTATACACCCACATTCCCACCCAAGTAGCTTAATCCAAGAAAATTTGCACCTACTCAGAGAATTGGTAAAACAAGATCACTTATGAGACTATGACCTATAGCATTCACAAGAAGTTCCGCATATGAACTTCATAAATCAACGCCTTATCTATTGTTTAGCATACCTAGTCAACCAGTCTTTAGAAAAAAAAAAAACCACACGCATCTTCTGTATTTGAGCAATATATCATCAATCAAACCACTAGCAGAAAAGTAATAAGTAACCAGCTCTATATATTTATGGATACTATATGGAAATTGGAATGCTTCCAACTGTTTATTATTTGTGTCCTAGTTGGATGAACTGTTGTAGTATTCTGCTGATATTTTATTTAGAGGTTTTTCAAGGTACTGAACTCGTATCAACTTAGAGGCTTCACGATATGTCCACTTGCTACATTCTGTTTCAACGATCCTTCTCAATTTTCGTTAGTTGGAAAATATAGGTTACCATCTTATTGCAAGAATTAGAAAATAATCAAATATCAAAACATCCATTCCAAGTTATACTCGTAATGGATGGACTTGGACGTGTCTTAAGTTGAAAAAAAATTGGAAGTTGAATTCGATAGCAGGACCAGAAACAGGAAATAAAGCAAAGAAATTATATGGTTCTTTTTCAAAAGAAGGATTATTTATCTCTTAGCATAATCATGGTAAGCTCATAATGACCTTAAAAGGGTACTCAGTTGAACCTTCATCTGGAGGAAGTTTTGACAAGTTCAGTTTCACCGTGAGATTGAAACCATCCTTTGGAGGATCCAGAATATGTACTGCTGTGCCATATGCAGCCTTTATGGCTTCTATTGCTTCTGGAGGAAGTCCTCCAAAAAATACAGTTTCTGGAGGTGGAGTGGGTAACGATACTGATAGCACTAAGAGATTTGGATTCTTCATAGAAGCCTATAGAAGAGTTAAATGATCAAATTAGAAAAGTTTGCAGTCCTTAAATGTTAGGTCAAAGGATGGAATGACAACCCATAGTAACAACACAAAACGAAACAAATACATGAAAAGCAAATGAATCACCTGAATATGATAACGAACATCATCGAATTCAATCCATTGGCAATCCAAATCAACTCCTTTCTCAAGACTGCACAAGCACCAATAAAACTTATCTGCTTGTTAAGGAGGATAAGTGAATAAGTTAAAGATCATGCAAGTAAGCATACATATTTGTAAAAGAACACAAATCATTTACATTTGGGACCAATACAAAATCTGACTTTCAAAAAGAAAACATAGCAGCATAATTGACCAAATTAATTGTCAGAAACTCATAAAATCATTCAATTGCTAGAAAAGTGGAAATGATGGAGTAAATTTGGTCCAACAAGATACCACAAGTTCTAAACCTAGTTCGACCTAACATTAACATCAGTTTGCATAAATTTGTTGACAGGTACACGAGTATAATGTATATGTATATCATTCTTCGTAAAAGTGCAGTAGATGGAGTATGTTTACAACACACTCCATAAATTAAACAGTCTAAATTTCAAAAGATTACCTTTACATTTATATTACAAGAGAAAATGAAAGTAAAACACAAACTCATATTACATAAATAAGAAAGAAATGGTTAAAAGGAACAGTAAAAAAAAAAACAATTAAAAGGAACAAGTCAGGAACTTACTTCTGAACCCGAGTAGATAAGATTTGGAGGAGATATCTGGAGGGCGACTGCAACAGTATCATTGATTTCAGTTGCTATTTCTGACCGTTTGGCAAGGTTACAGAATCGCAATTTAGGAACAGATCGTACCTATATTCAATTTGTGCTGAAGATGACAACTAATAAACATGTCAAAATATAGATATCAGGCGAATTGAACCCTAAAATTTCTTAGCTCGCGATTGTCTTTCAGATAATCGAATTTATCGTGCAAACTTTAGCACCGGATACATAATTCGGAAACGTACAAAGCAGGGAAATGAATAGTAAAGAGAATGAGAGTGAAAATAACGAGATTTATCGCTGGAATATAGAGGAAATGTGAACCCGCCCAATTTTTGGGATTTCAATTCTACTTACCCAATTAGGGCCCAACTCTTTCAAATTAGCCCAGATTTGATTTAGTTAAAAATTTTGATTAAAAATTAAATTAAAGTCAATAATTAATTAAGGAGATTTCACAATTGAATTAATTTTATTTTTTTTTTTACGTAGGAACCCGCAACTGCTACTCGTAAGTGCGCACTGTGTAAACATCGCTCCATGTGCATTAGCCCGCAAACCACACAGGAGAGATAAACCACACTAGGCAAGTACGGTGCGACGGGCTCGATCGAAAAAGTGTTTACAGAAGAGTTTGAGAGATAAACCACACTAGGCAAGTACGGTGCGACGGGCTCGATCGAAAAAGTGTTTACAGAAGATTCAAACTCGTGACCTACAATGGAATTAATTTGAAATCTCAAAAGAAAGGTCATGGCATACAATTATGCATTGACTAAAAACGGTGGTTTGGGGTTATGTTGAAAGAAGAAAACACGGACTGTGTCTGTGTCATTCCAATTTCCAAGAATGGGGATTTGCTTGGTGGTGTTTCTTTTCTTTTCTTCCCTTTTTTTCTTTTTTTTGACATTTTTTTCCTCAATTTCTCCATGGTGCTTAATAATTAGTATTGTCTTTAAATTATTTCTTTTCTTTTCTCTTCTATGCTAATCTCATCATATATTCATGTAATACTGTCATATTATGTCTTAAATATAATTAAACTTCCACAATAAAAAGTGACATGATCGATGAACTTACTTAATTTAATTGTGGGAATCATGAACATAATTTTCACCTTGATTTTGATATTGTTGATGGAATTCTATTACATATGAAATTTCATCTTTAGATTCATGATTTTGGGTTAGCATATATATCAAAATTCATATTAGTATGAATTGGATTAAGCTGGTGCATATGGAAATTCAATTTTGGATCAATTCAAGTAATGTTTGAAGTGTTTGTTAAAATGGAAATATAAATATTAGAATGAGAAAAGTGGCATGCTATGTCACTTTTTTAAGTCCTCTGATGTTGACTAAACTTTTCATTTAAGTTCGTTACTATATCGTGCAAAAAATAGAACGAGATTTTCCTTTTAAACCAATATTGTTGAGGATTATTAAATCTCAATCAACAAAAAGGAAAAAATATATATATATTTTAAAAAAAAAGGTAACCTACGACCCAAAAAATGACACAAATAAAAAAAAAAATCAACTTTCAATCAATTTAATTGATGCATACAATGTATTCGTGAAAAGTTATATTTTGTCACTTATCTCTAAAAAAATAGTCACATTATCTTGTTAGAGCAATTAACTAAAAGTATATGCATGTGTTTGCGAGAAATTTAATTTTTGCATGCAAGGTGTTTGCAAGAATGATAATGTGAAAAAGTAACATTCTATCACTTTTTTAAAAAAAAATAAAAAATTACATTATCTCATTGGAGCAGTTAATGCGTTTTATAAAATTTAAATATTATTTTACGTTAATACACACGAAAAATTAACTTTGAATCAATTCAATTGATGCATATTAAGTGTTTGCGAAAATAAGAAAGTGAAAAAAGCGACATCTATCAGTTTTCTCTCTAAAAAAAAGTCATAGTATCTCATTAGAGCAATTAAATAGATGCATACATGTGCGTTTTTAAAAATTTAAATATATGAATTCAAACCTTGTTTTATTTAAATATATAAGAAATATTAACTTTGAATCAATTTAATTGATAGATGCCAGATGTTTGCAAAAATGAGTGTGATAAAATTACATTCTGCCACCTTTCTCTAAAAAAAAAAAAAGTCAAGTATCTCATTTAAACAATTAATTAAATGCATACGTGTGCATTTTTTAAAATTTAAATATATAAATTCAAACATTATTTTACGTTAATACATACGAAAAATCAACTTTGAATCAATTTAATTTGTTAACGCAAGGTGTTTGCGAAAATGAAAATGTGAAAAAAGTGACATTATATATCACTTTTCTATATAAAAAAGTCACATATCTCATTGAAGCGATAAACTAGATGTATACATGTGCGTTTTTGTAAATTTAAATATACAAATTTAAACCTTATTTTACGTTAATACATATGAAAATTTAATTTTGAATCAATTCAATTGATGCATGTAAGGTGTGCGAAAATAAATTTTGGAATAGTATTTTTTGAGAATGATAGATGACAAATATTAGTATTTAAATTAGTATTAACGTTTGTCAAATATTTGTGCAATGTCAAATTATGTGTTTTTCATTAAGTATATTTTAAGTATGTAAATATTAATAAGATAAAAGAGGGGGTCTATTTTTATTTTATTAAAAAAAAATATGTGGGTTAATTTCTCGTGATTTGTCATTTCCGGACAACTTACAAAAATATCCCTAAACTTAGTGGTCTTTTGAAAAATTATATGAAAAGTATTTTGAAATTAAAAAATATTGTGTAAAATTAAATTTCATCATTTTTTTAATTAAAAACTGACACAGTGTCACTTTTTTATTTGTAACTTTTTAATAAAAAAAAAAACATACAATGTCACTTTTATTATAAATTGATGTTTGTTACTAACGACAAAAAATTAAAGAAAGTGACAAATACTAAAAAATTGACAGAATTCAAAACAGTGACCACTCAAAAAGTAACAAATTCAAAAAGTGACAAAACATTAATTAAAACATTGAAATCGGTTCAATAAAATGACGAAAATTTGAAAAAAAAAAAAAGTAACAACCACCGTCCTTTTTTCTATGTTCGCCGTCAAACATTTTTAAGTCAATTCACCGCCGCCACCATCTACCAACTCAACCAACCCATTAATCATATATATATATATATATATTTATAGAAGTAAAAAAAATACTATATAGAGTTAAGTGAAAAAAATGTCGTACAAGTCACTTATATTAAAAATTGATATTTTTCATTGAAAAGAGTGACATAAATTTCAAAAAAGTGACAAACACTCAAAAAAGTAACGTGAACTCACGAATGAACAAAACCTCAAAAAAGTGACAAAACATCAATCAAAATCTTAAAAGGTGATAAAATAAAAAATAAAAACTGACAAAAATTCAAAAAAAATTGCCGAAAATTCAAAAAAGTGACACGTTACGTTCATGTTAATAATTCAACATGCCACAAAAACCACAAAAGGAACGTGAATTTAGTCAACCATAGAGATCTTAATTTGTTAATAATTTTCAAACTAATCTATACTTATTCAAGGATCCTTTCATACATTATGTTAGATATCAAGGAAAAAAAACTTCACATGTGTTTCTATTGCATTATTTCTCTTCGAATAAGTATATTTGTGTTAGTGATCTAGTGGAATGTCTCTATAATCGTTTGATGATGAAATTCAATATGAGATCGTTTTAGAATTTTTATAAATGGAGATAATAATATTTTTGCATTCGGTTGAGTACCATTGACTTGTAGCCTGTATTCTTTAATCTTGTGTAGTTCGTACATGGAATCCTTGCATAAGTTGTCTGTTCATAGTATTGTAACATAATTTCTTTTGTTATAACAATAGCGAGTGTGTGTGTGTGTGTAATTTATAAGAGATACTGAATACATAATTTGTATTGACATAGTTTTAACCTGTACATAGTCGAAAAAATTCTGAGAATATTGTGTATTATCAAGCTCATGGTTTTATTAGAATTTTAACTGTTATAGATTATTTCCTAGAATAGTAAAGTTAATAGAAATTAGATTTAGCCATAATTCTTATCCTAATATAGTATTAGTTCTTTG
>CAIGRF010092088.1:7967-19918 GCA_903798235.1 Fraxinus ornus
CCCGGTGTTACCTGAAATTGCTTGAACAAGGTAGCATTTGAGCTAATTGAGCAATATTAGGAAGTTGTGAGTTGGACATCGAGTTCATGGCAGGAAGCCTCGGAAGCTCTTGCTGGCCCACTTTTCCAGATACAAAATTTGGCATTGGTTGTCCATGGTTCATATTGAAGCCTTGACTAATAGGAAAATGTCCAAGCTCATCCTGGTTCATTGTGGGACTAGCCCTTTTCAGCAAACCATTCTGGTTCATTTCAGGACTAATCCCGTGCAGCAAATTTATCATATCTGGCCTTGGAGTTGTCATCGGACCAACATCTTGAAGAATATTAGGATCCGACCTTTGTACTTCTGGACAGATGTTCAGTACATGTCTGAAATCTGGCCTTAACATTGTAGGATTGACATTTCTTGTTGTCTCCTGACAATTAATCGATGCAAACCTTGAATGCACATTCTGTTGATAAAAAAATGTGATATGACTAAAAATAAAATGCATATAACACCTTAGATGACAACGCTTCTAGAGTCTCATGATGCCTTGAAGCTTCAACTCTATTACAATACATATTCCAAAACAAGGACCACCAATCTGTTAAAAATCCTTCTGGAGGATTGATTTCTGGGAAAACAATAAAATAAAACCATTTAAAATTACTATATGAGAAAACCCATAAAATATGATATGAAATCACATTAGAGCTACTTTCTTCATGCTTCGACAAAATAAATTAATGAACTAGTCGTGCTTATGAAAATAAAGATAACTTCTTCTATTAATAATGATAAATATTACATAGCCTTTAAAGCAATTTAGTACTTTATAATTGGTGCTTCTTAAACTAGATACAACTACAATTCTTTGACATTTAATGCCAAATTCAGAGACCGTGTGGAATTGCACTAAAATGAAATAATTATTTCATACACGAAAAGGATTATTAGAATTTGGGTGTCACCCGAATTTTTTGTTTGAAATATTGAAGAATTTTAATTGAAATGCATGTCGATGAGAATTCAAGTTTGGAATGCTATTGGAATCATATGTCAAGTTGAAATTTTATTTTGGAAGCCCATTGGGAATTAAAATTGGTATTAGATTTAAAAAAGAGTTCGGAATGGAGAAAAACACCTTTTGGAATCAATTGGAGGATTTATGCCCGAGACGCAGTGCTCGGGTTGTAGCGCCTAGGCGCTACCGCGATGTTTTTAGTGTTTTGCTGTTTTCTCTCATTTTTCGTTTCGGACTCAATTTTTTTGGCATCATACTTCATCAACAACTCTACTAAAAGGGTTTGGACGTCTCATACATGTTCCATATAAATATTAGGCTCTTTTATACAATTTTGTAACGTGAGAAAATAGATTATTAGAATTATAGGATCCATTGTGATTTTCCCTGATCTTCTTTTATTCTTAATCTAATACTTCATTATTTGTCATATATCTTCAACAATTCATTTCGATGTTTGGGTTTTAACAAGTGGTATTAAGTAATATATAATTCTTGTATTTCCAACATTACTTTCAATGATCCGGGCACATTATAGTTATTCTAACGAGAGATATCTTGGTTGTTTTATAATAAGTGGTATCAGAGCTCCAGGTTCAGCAATTCCGCAAGAGCATAGAGTTTTATTTGTTCGAGGTTTTTTGTTCGTGATGGCTTCCATGAAGTATGACATTCCGCTTTTGGATTGGAACACTAGATTTTTCCTATGGCAGGTTAAGATGCATGCATTACTTGCATAGCTGGATTTGGATTATGCATTGCTGGAATTGACAAGATGCCTGTAAATTTGACCACGAACGAGAAATTACGGAAGGATAAGAAGACAGCTTCTCACATTCGTCTTCATCTATCGAATACCATTCTTCAAGACGTTTTGAATGAGGTTTCAGCAGCTGCTCTATGGTTGAAGTTGGAGTAATTGTGCATGACTAAAAGTCTGACAAGCAAGTTGAACCTCAAGCAGAGGTTATACTATCATCGCATGGCAGAAGAAGGATCATTGGAAGATCATCTGGTTGTATTTAAAGAGATTGTCGCTGATTTAGAAACATTGGAAGTTAAGTACGATGAAGAAGATTTAGCCTTAATCCTATTGTGTTCTTTGACCGCTTTGTTTTCTTCATTTAGAAACACGATCTTATATAGTTGTGATACTCTCACCATTGAGGAGGTGTACGATGCTTTGTTTTCAAAATAGAAGATGATGCATCTGGCTTCTAAGGTTAGATATGGAGATGGCTTTGTTGCTTATGGTGGTTTTGGAAGGGATAGATCGAAGTCGAAGTTTAGTAATCAGTTTTGTAATTTCTACGAGAATAAGGGGCACTTAAAGAAGGATTGTTACAAATTGCAGAATAAAGAAATGACTACAAGTAGATATTCAAATACTTCACGCGAAGCAGACCTCACTGAGAACATTGTAAGTAATGGAGATTTCTTAACTATTTCTGACATTGAGTCTAAATCGAAATAGGATTGGATTCTTGATTCAACATGTGTGTTTCATATGTGTCCTAATAAGAACTTGTTTGTTACATATGAAATTGTTTCCAAAGGTGTCGTGGTTATGAAAAATAATGCACATTGTCGGGTTGCTGGAATTGATACGGTTATATTGAAGCTTTTGGATGGAACAATTAGAATACTTGGCCACGTTTGACATGTTCCGAATTTGAAAAAAATCGCATCTCGTTGTCTACCCTTGATTCAAAAGGTTATGAATTCTTTGGTGGAGGTGGAACCTTGAAAGTTTGTAAGGGTGCCCAAGTTGTATTGGAGGGACGAAAAATGTCTTAGTTATACATCTTGCATGGACGTGCAGAATCTAAAAGAGTCAATCAGCACGAGTTTAGTACCGTTGTAGAAATTCAGTTTGGTACAATACCTTCAGGAGCTCATAAATGGTCAAATTTGAATAATACAGCTCAATGAAATTTAGAAGATATGGGTAATGCTGCTTTGTCACCATCACCTAGGGTGTCATTCTATTCAATTGCTAGAAACAAACCCAGTAGAACAAGGTATGTGGATGTTGATTTTATTGAGCATGCTTTAAGTGGAGTAGGTGTTCAATCTAGCAAGGGGCTTTAGGTAAAAGCCTTTGATATTGATTCTGCCTTGTAGTGTGTTACAACCCATTTTGGTAAATTATAAAATCTTTATGATTTTGGGAATCTGAGATAATTCTACAAAAATAGTGCTTGGATTCATTGGAAGATGTAGATTATTTGTTTTTTGTTGGAGTGATTAATTTGTGATTATTGTTGAAGAAGTCAGTTCATTCATTGGTGGAATTCGTGTCAAAATAGAGAATTGTTAAAATTTGGGTATGACCTGAATTCCTTGTTTGAAGTATTGAAAAAATTTAATTGAAGTGTACGTCAAGGAGAATTCAAGTTTGGAATGATATTGAAGTCCTATGTCAAGTTGAAATTCTATTTTGGAAGCACATTGGGAGTTGAAAATTAGTATTGGACTTAAAGAAGAGTTCAGAATGGAGAAAAACACTTTTTGAAATCAATTGGAGGATTTTAGCCTTAGACACAGCGCCCAAGCGCCAGGTTGGGCACCGCGATGCTATTTTATTAACAGCGGGCTGGAGCTGTGAGCACCCCAACACTTGTCCTAGCGCCCAGGTGCTNTTATATTGAAGCTTTTGGATGGAACAATTAGAATACTTGGCCACGTTTGACATGTTCCGAATTTGAAAAAAATCGCATCTCGTTGTCTATCTTTGATTCAAAAGGTTATGAATTCTTTGGTGGAGGTGGAACCTTGAAAGTTTGTAAGGGTGCCCAAGTTGTATTGGAGGGACGAAAAATGTCTTAGTTATACATCTTGCATGGACGTGCAGAATCTAAAAGAGTCAATCAGCACGAGTTTAGTACCGTTGTAGAAATTCAGTTTGGTACAATACCTTCAGGAGCTCATAAATGGTCAAATTTGAATAATACAGCTCAATGAAATTTAGAAGATATGGGTAATGCTGCTTTGTCACCATCACCTAGGGTGTCATTCTATTCAATTGCTAGAAACAAACCCAGTAGAACAAGGTATGTGGATGTTGATTTTATTGAGCATGCTTTAAGTGGAGTAGGTGTTCAATCTAGCAAGGGGCTTTAGGTAAAAGCCTTTGATATTGATTCTGCCTTGTAGTGTGTTACAACCCATTTTGGTAAATTATAAAATCTTTATGATTTTGGGAATCTGAGATAATTCTACAAGAATAGTGCTTGGATTCATTGGAAGATGTGGATTATTTGTTTTTTGTTGGAGTGATTAATTTGTGATTATTGTTGAAGAAGTCAGTTCATTCATTGGTGGAATTCGTGTCAAAATAGAGAATTGTTAAAATTTGGGTATGACCTGAATTCCTTGTTTGAAGTATTGAAAAAATTTAATTGAAGTGTACGTCAAGGAGAATTCAAGTTTGGAATGATATTGAAGTCCTATGTCAAGTTGAAATTCTATTTTGGAAGCACATTGGGAGTTGAAAATTAGTATTGGACTTAAAGAAGAGTTCAGAATGGAGAAAAACACTTTTTGAAATCAATTGGAGGATTTTAGCCTTAGACACAGCGCCCAAGCGCCAGGTTGGGCACCGCGATGCTATTTTATTAACAGCGGGCTGGAGCTGTGAGCACCCCAACACTTGTCCTAGCGCCCAGGTGCTCGGGGTGTAGCGCCTAGGCGCTACCGCACTATTTTCAGTTTTTCACTGTTTTTTTTCTTTTTTGTTTTGGACTCGATTTTTTGGCACCCTACTTCATCAAAAACTCTACTATGAGGGTTTGGACTTCCCTACCTGTTCTCTATAGATACTAGGTTCTTCTATACAATTTTGTAACGTGAGAAAATAGATTACTATAATTATATGATTCATTGTAATTTTCTCTCTTTTCCATTTTATTGAGTCAATAAAAATTTTTAATTTCTTTGTCATATTCTTGTTTTCTTTTGTTCTTAATCTAATACTTCATTATTTGTCATATATCTTCAACAATTCATTTTCTTGTTTGGGTTTCAACAAGTGGTATTAAGTAATACACAATTCTTGTATTTCCAACATTGCTATCAGCGATTCGGGCACATTTTATTTTTTCTAATTAGAGATATCTTGGTTGTTTCATAACAAGGACGTCAATAGTTCTGAATTGATGAGAATTTTGACATAATTTTCATAGTTTGAAATAGTTTTTGTTTTTTTTTCTAAAAATAATTTTCTCACCTTATTGGCATAGATTTAGCGGATCGAATTTACATCATCCACAGTAAAATATTTTACTAAAGCCCACAAGTCAATCGAATAAACCTCACAGAAAAATTTACTTAAATCGAGATGCAAAAGAATTACTTTTCAAGAGAAAAAAAGAGGAAACAGTTGAATTAAATTACAGTGTAGAAAAGATAGCGAGAAGAATTTATAATATACCAACATCATTGAGAATAACTCCAGCCTCTCTAGCGAAATTCTCAGCACTTGCGTGCATGTTGTTTCTTGCCATGTAATCATGAATATACAAGTCAAGCCTGTAAATCCCAAATTAAAAAGGCACGAAAAAGAGCAAGTCCAGAAATTAATGTGTCTCAAGAAGATGCAAGCAAATAATAACAAACCCTCAAAAAATCCAAGAAATAAGTAAAAAAAAAAAGAAAAAAAAAATCATCAAGAAATCAAGAATTTCTTCAAAAGAAGAAAACTACATTATGGTATTAACACTTACATCTTTTGAGCATCCCATTCGTCCATGATGACGAAAACCAGATTTTCAATTTTTAGCAACAACCAGAGAGAGAGAGAGAGAGNATTTCGATCCTCCGCATGCTCCCTCACGTTACTTCGCGTACGTCCTCATTGGTCAACGCCATAGACGACCTCCTCTTTTTTTTTTTGAGATGTGTTTATGTATACTTGTTATCTGTTATCAACTTCTCACACGCTTATGAATAATAAATTTATATTAAACCTCTGTTTGATCCACATTATTTTTTTCATTCTCATTTTTCTACTCATTTTTAACAACATATTTTTCAATAAAATAATATTTTTCATCGCATCAATAATTTTTCTTTCTTTTTCAACCACATATTCATCATCACATCACTTCAAAAAATGCATTCTCTCATTTTAATACTCACTAAACACACTCTAAATATGGATAATGGGAAAAATTAACTCTTAACCAAGATAATTTTCATGTATAAAATTAAGGTGTGTTTGAGCCACATTATTTTGAAAGAATGTATTCTGGAATAGTATATTGATGGAGAATGTGTGGTTGAAAAAAAAGGAAAAATTATTGATGTGATAGAAAATATTCTTTTTTTATTAAAGAATGTGTGGTTGAAAATGAGTAGAAGAATGAAAATGAAAATTTTAATTTGTAACAAAGAGGGACTTAGTATTTAGTTTCATTTAAATACATCCCATTAGAACGTGATGAGATTTTGACTCCTATTTTGTTACAAATTAAAATTTTCATTTTCATCTACACATTCTTTAATAAAATAATATTTTATATCACTATTCCAGAATACATTCTTCCAAAATAATATGGCTCAAACACACCCTTAAGGATAATCTCCCAAAAGGGAAAATGGGATATATAAAGATTTTTTTTTCCGACCAACGTAAATTCCACCATATAAGTCAGTGTGATGTAAATGGAATTTTTGTATTATGTTAATCTAATTCACCAATAAATCGTTGCACTATGTGACAATACCCAACTAAATGTTAGGTGAAATTCTCTCTTGGACAAATTAATTTTTTGCCTTATCCTCCACAAGTGTTTATTTGCACTGAATTTTTTGGAAAATTGAATTAAATATTTCAAATATTGTGTCATTGAGTCAATGGGTGTGTGTAAATTGTAACAAAACCAGATATTTTCCAAATTTAAACATGATTAAATGGGATAAGACCATGTAATAAATTTTCCTTTTAACTCATAAATTAGCACGAGTTGTAATATTGGTAATCCATTATTAATTGGATTTATCGAGATAAGATTTTTCATGTGGACGTTTTCAACGTAAATAATTTTCCAAAATAGTTTTTAAAAAAAATTGTGTTATAATATTTAAGGTCAATCGCGAATTGAATTTTAAGCAAAATTTTCCGAAAACTCTATATGGAAAAGTGAGTTAGAAATAATTTTCCAAAATAGTGAATCAGGGTCTGAATTCTTTTTTATTATTTTCTACAGATTATAGAAATCTTATTAATAAATCATTTTGTATAAGTTTGTAATATTTACAGTTTTGAGATAAAATTTAATGTGTTTTCTTTAATAACATAAACTATTTTCCAAAATAGTTAAAATAATCCATATTATTGTGGGCTGCAAATTTAAAGTCAAACGTTAAGTGAATTTTAAGCAAATTTTCCCAGTATCTATGACTATCTGAGAGAATCAATCAATATCTCCTTTATTCTTATCCTCCTAATCCTATTTGGCCTACCAAACGTGTCCTTACCAAAATAAGTTGATGAAATAATTTAACGATGCAGTGCAAACTAGATGACCCGCCTGTCATGTAGAAGTGCATAGTCCATTTGTGGAGACGACAATTAATTCAAAATTTGAGACTCATTATAAAATTATCTATTAATGAATTAATGTGATATATTTTCGATACTCAATATAAGTGATGAAGTGCATAAGGAATTAAAGTTCATGATGAAGTGAATATCGCAAAGAAAAAAATGATTTCAAGATAACTTCGAATTTGTCCGTTTTTGGCGAATTGCTAGTCTAATTCGATTGGAACGGGCCAACGATTACAACTCATCGCCTTCGGCCATGACTTACGTCGGATTTTGAGCAGATTTCATCATTTAGGCTCTCGATTAAGCGTTTTTGCCGTTTATAATAATTTTTATTTTGGTAATATCACATTCAATAAAATTCGGATTCATATTCCGTTTGTTGGAGGAGAATCCTGAATCTTAGTAGTTTCCATTTAAGTTGTTAGTTCGAATTTTTTCATTAATGGAAAAATATCTTTTTTTTATTGTTATTATTTATTTTCCGGANTTATGGAAAAATATCGTTTTTTTTAATTTTTATTATTTATTTTCCGAATTTTGCTAGGGTTTTACGATTTAAAGTCTTGTAAGCCCTTTGAGGCGGATTATTATTGAGCTGAATAAAATTTTCGTGAGTTTTCTCTCATCTTTGTGAGATTGTTCATCTTTCATATAATCTTCCCTACGTCAATAAGCTAAGCACGATGTTTAACATAAACTAAGCGTGGTGCTTTGTGGATCATTTTTCATTGTATATAATGCTACTTGCATGATCAAATGATTCATTAAACATGATAAAAAAATTTATATTTTCAAGTTAATAAAAATATTTAAAAAAAAATATCTAACATATATATGCCCCCTCGATTAGACAAATAAACAGACAATTACCAAAAACAAATTATAACCTTTCGGTATTGTTTTATGGGGAAAAAAAAGAATATCTAATGTTCAATATTATCAATATATCTAAACATGCAAAAGTTATTACATTAAAAACCAACCAATATATTAAAAATTAGAATAAATTAATCTATTCTTTTAATGAAATCTTATAAAGTTTTGACCTTGTTTGATTTCCATTTTTTCAAGGGTTATAATGGTTGTATATGGCCACAACTGCTAAAAAAACGTTGCGGTAGATCTTTTGCAGTGTTTTAAAGTGTGTTGTGAAGGTCAGTGTTGTCGTTGAGAGATGACTTTTTGCAGCGTTTTTTCAGCGTTGCGATAGACCATTTTGTAGCATTTTTTAAATGTTGCGGTAGACCCTTTTGTAGCAACGTTTTTTAAATGTTGCGATACACCATTTTGCAAAAAATAAAACTTTTTCCAGCGTTTAATTAACGTTGCAAAATGCACATTTTGCAAAATTTATTTACAAAATGTTGCTAAAACTTAATTATATTAACTAATGACAACATTCACTTATTAAAATGTTGTGATAAACCCCTTTAACAACATTTAACTACCGAATATTGTCTTTTATGTGTTGCAAATTGTGTTTTTTGGTGTAGTGACTAAGAGTGGCGCCAAATGGCTTCTTCCCCCACTTTTTGACTCAAAATAAATAACCAGTAATGAATTTACTGCACTTTCACTTCCTTCATGGTGTGATGAAACTCTACCAACCATTTTGACAATTGCATCAATGCCTAAATGATGATTAATTATTGCATGTTTCGCACTTTCTTTCTACTGAAAAAAGTAATTTCAAAATTGTTTACATTTGCCATTGGTGCCGAGCTTTTTTCTTGCTTCTTGGCATTGAAAATGTATGCTATGATCCCTTGAATTGCACTTTGTTTAACCTCATTCTCTCAACTCGAATCCAATAAGGCTAGTGCTGATAGGCTTTGATTCCATTTCAACAGCATTTGAGTTGTTATGAAGAAGATGAACTATTTCTAGCAGAAGTTTATGTGATTTTCCTAGTGGAGAACAAAGTTATTGGGTCCCTAAATTTGATGAAACTGCCTCTGCCATATGGCATAAACATACTGACTTTTTCAAGAAGAATATGAATTGGGCTAATTTGGCTTCCTCTTTATTGAACAAAGAAGTGCTTTTTCCATTAAGTTTATAGCACAAAGAAGTGCTTTTTCCACAACCCAAATTTTCTTGGAAATCTCTGCATTTCTGAGGACTAGTTCCAAAAGTAACTTGAAGAAGTCAAATTGAATCAACGATGAATTCTACAACGGTATTTATTTAGATAAAGCATGGACTCTTTCTAGTAATTGAAGCTTATGATCAAACATGGATTCATTGGACTCGAGGATGTGCTTGAGTGCAGCTATAGAACAATCCCCATCGATCATCTTGAGGTGATCAGACTCGACTTGGTTACCTGATTTAAGCCACTTGTTGATCAAATGACGAAGAGTGATTCAGAACAATGGAATGATCATGGAGCTTCTGCATTGTGACGGGTCATATTAGGTTACCAGTAGCTAGCCATTTTTCAATGCTCGACCGCTCATACATCTTCCTGTGCATAGGGTTACTGGATCTGTTAACCATCTAGACTTATAGGGTACCTAGATAAAGGGGAATGATCCTATTAACTCCTTCCATGTAATAAGCCTATAGGGGAGCCACTTGGCGCCCTCCTGGTAGTACATGTATACCTAGCATGATTCTTTTTTCAAAATATATTCTTTTCTTTTCTTTCTAATCACACATTGATCAATAAATAATATTACACGAAACTCAAAAACTTTTCTTTCATTTTTAATCAATGATTTTTCATTAATCTACTATTTCAAAATGCATTTTACACAAAAATGGGACTCAAACAAACTTATATACAAATAGATATTTGTCATATAACATTGGATAAAAAAGAAGATAGAAAAGTCTATAAGAATTTTTGTAAGGGAAAATTGCAACAGCGGTACCAAATCTTTCATTAAGTAGCAGACTTTGTCCAAACCTTTTATTTGTGCCATCCATGGTACCAAACCTTTCAAAATGTCACAACTGGAGTCCAAATGAATGAAAATTGTTGGTTTGACCGTTAGTTGACCAAAAATCAAAAGTTTGACCAAATGTTGACTAATTTTAAAAGGGTAATTTACATATAAAATAACTAAAACAAAAGAATTAAGTCAAAAAGAAGAAGAGGAAGAAGAAAACACTATTCATCTTCTTCTCACACCCCACTCCAAAACCAAAAATCAAAAACCACCAAAACCCTAGCGTCGCCATTATCCTTTTCATATCCATCTTCTACCTCTTATCAAAACCCTGAATTTACCACCTCGAACACAACCACCCAATGTCTCATCGGCATCAACACGAACTCCATCATTTCTGTCGTTCTTCAACTCTTCCATCTTCTTCCTGGTACGTCTTCTTGGTTGTGATGGTATTGGTGGTGGTGGTGGCAGATGACAAGATGGGGTTAGCCCTCTTCTAACACCCAAAAATTCAAAACTCTAAGGCAAGAAACCATGGGCCCCATCCTCCGACGATGAAGGTGAATATGGTGTATATGCCCTCGGCTCCCAAGGTGGAGGCGGTGGGATATAAAGCAGTAAAGGAATCGAAAAACTCAGTAAACTATCTGATGATTTTGATGCTAAGCTCCTGGTGCTACTTGAATTCATCACCACTTGTAGGCTATTATCAGATGACGAAGAATGAGCTGGAGAGTTCAAATTAATTGGGTTTAAGCTTTTAGGAAGGGATGAACTATTGTGAAATGGACTAGCAATGTTTCCAGTGGACCCTCTTGGTGAAAAAAGCTCTTCTTCTTCATTTTCTTCTGAGGAAGAATAAGAAGAACGAGGGTTGTTTGTAGTAGAATCTTTGTAATTTTGGTGAGAGTGTTGATGTAGCAGAGGCGAGAGAGGGTGGAGCTCTGATGACCCCAGCAGCTAGTCATCTAGCGAAATGGCTGCAGGGGTGTTCTTTTCATTTGGGTGGTGGCGGAGCCAACATTTTCATCTTGAGAGCTGACTAGTATACCCAAGTAGAGGAACTTGGAGGAGGTGAAGGTTGGTGTTATTGGAAAATATATGGCAAATGAATTTTCACTTGTGTATGTGAAATTAATCCCACATTAATTGAAAGTTGGGATTTTGAAGAGGTGCCTTAAAAGGGATTACAATCCCACATTGGTTAAAGATGGAAAAGTGGGAATATATGGGGATTATAAATAGTACCATCCCACATTGAAAAAAGAAAAAGAAATGTGCTAAGTGGAAAAACTTAAATGGTTATCCTACATAGGATAAGAACAAGTTTGTGGACCAATTTATATATGCTTAACAATTTGTAAGGTGTAACCATTTGTAGCATAGAGACTCCTCCATGGCCTACGCCGCAGGGGGGTGCAAATCTTGGACCGACCTGGCCTTCGAGCCTTGAACTTGTGTGCGGGCGCGACCTGCGTACACGAATGTCGAA